>VZTR01010033.1:251404-543251 GCA_013400775.1 Chaetops frenatus | reverse complement strand
AATGGCTTTTTTTTTTTTTTTTTTTTTTTTTGCATTTGCTATTGCATTTGCTTTCGAGAAGTTATCAGCAAATTGACCTCAGTGGCAGAGCAGTGTTGAACAGTTTGGTAGAAAGAGAAGTAAAAGCACCAGCATCAGAAGTTGGACATGAAGGTGAAATATGGCTTGAGTAGAGAAGATGTTGGTTTTTCACTAGCTCCATAATAAAGACTACAGTTACAGCAAACATTCAGCATCCTGACGCTATGGAAACACTCAGCACTATACAGATCCCAGAACGAGAGTACATCACTTGATGGCAGTGTGCAGTCAGCCTAGTAAAATGGGATTTTATTTTGTTACCTTGGGAAAGCACCATTTTCTGATGGGACATGAGTGAATGAGCTTAAAAATAAACCCAAGCCCTGTGTTAGAGGAGAATCCACCTCTGCTGTGAAAGGAATAAGAACAAAAAAAGGTGGTGAGCCCCTGTGCATTTAAATTATCTTTATGGGCACAGAGCCACCTTTACATCTGTCTCTGAAGTTTATATTATCCTAGGTTACTTGACCCAGTCCCCTCATTGCAAGGGCATTAAAATAGGGTTATAAAAAGTCAAGTTATAACCTGTGGTTCTGCATTCAGCCTTTATGTACAGTATTTGTAGCACAGGCCTAATAACATTGTCAGAAATGCTAATGAACTCCACTGAAGCCACAGCCTCGGGGTCAGTTGAGGGCACAGACTTTGTCTCAGCATTAACTTAGAAGTAAAAAGATACATGTTACCCAAAAAACCCATGCCATAGTCTTTTAAAATGAAAGGGCGGTAAGACTAAATGAAATTTGTTGGTATCATTCAGAAGAGTAAGACATTTTATAAATTTTAAAACCTGGATTGCTTTAAAATACTGCAGTCTACAACCCTGGGCTGGCTGCGTGTCACCCCTGTAGTACCATACACAGAGGGCTTGGCAGCTTGGGGGGAAAGTGGGGCCTCCCACGGGGCAGCAAGTGCCAGACACCTGATGGGGGCTGACAGGTTTATACTGGCCAGCAGAACTCCTGCCCTGGCCTGGCTGCTGCACGTGGAGCAGAGAGAGAGGCGAGTTAATTTCTCATTGCACATTCATTAAACAAAGCCATCTTAAATAGGGAGCCCCCCCTGTCACCGCGGCCCGTGGGCTCTGTGTCATCAGCACCTTCACTGCTGCCCTCTGTCACCCAGCCCCACACCCGGGGGCACTGTGAGCCACACTTTGATGTCAGAGCAGGCTCAGAGCACTGTGGAGATGTCTGAAGGTGGTGGCTGTGCACAGTGCCACTCCACACAGAGCTTGCAGTGCACTGTTGTCAGTATTCCTGTGGGTCATCCTGGATGGTTGGAAGCTGCAGGAGAAGCTAAAGGGTGCAGCTACCACCACGCCTTCACTCAGCTGTCTCAGGAATGGTGTCCGGGAAGAGGTGTTCTAACATAAATACGGAAAAAGCAAAACTACAAAAGAAAGTAACCCCGGAACATTCAAAATCTTCAGAGTTCAGCATCTCCAGCTCTCTCAACAAGGAGTCTTTTTTGAATCTGACCACCAATATCTAATCATATATCCTCTCTCTTTCAGCCTTTTGGGTTTTCTTTTCTGTATTTGATAGCAATGAGAGGCTTAAATATTACCTTAAACAATCCAGCTTTTCCCCCCTGTGCATCCTAAGTGTCTGCTGTTGTAGTTTGACATGAATGCAGGACGTAGGAAAACAAAATGCTAAATAACTCCAGATTTCATGTGATACATGAGAATTTGTTTGTATTAATGCCAAGAAGAAAGCCTGTGGCTTAAACTGTACCCATGGGCCTTATAAAAGCTGTGGGTTTTACAGACCACACTTTCACAAACATTTTTTTAAGGGCAGCACAATCACAGCACAAAGAGCCAGCTTTGACAAATAGTAAGAAGTACAGACAGTCCTGTAGTGAGCAAGTACCTGAGGCTGGTGGTAATTAAAGACCTCCCTTGACTACTGTCTGTATTCAGTTGCTAAGAAATTGCATACTTTGCATTGTTGCTCAGTATGAGAGTCTGGTCTTTATCTAAGAGGTGCTGCTGGATTGCTTAGAAAATGAGCTGCTGCTCTAGAAAGGAACTGAGATAGGTTCTAGAGGATTCAAAAAGCTTAACCTTCTGTGAACACCTGTCTCTTCCAAACCTTTCCACAACTCCCTCCCTGTATTAGATCTCTCTTCTGACTCTGCTGAGGCACCTGGGCTCACCCTTCTGCCTCTGGCTTCCCAGTCTCAAGGGCTGTTCTTTGTTGCACACACTCAGTGCTGAGCGCTGAGGGTTTTTGCTGTGCTGCTTCTCCACTAACAAAATACTGACCATTCCCATGTAGTGATAGAGCAAGCACAAAGGGCCAGGTCTCCTCCCTGCTGTGAAACTGAGCTTGGAGGTGGATCAAAAAAGGGCTATCAGAGCCCTGAGAATTTAACAGTACTTGCAGGGTATCTCCACCACCCACTGGCAGAGACAGCGCTTGCTCCTGCAGGCTCACAGTGCAGTTACTTGGATGGTAAATGAGATTTGACTCTCTCCCTTACAAGAGAGTCTGTATGAGCACACGTGGTCAGATCAAGCCCTTTTCCTTAGGAAAACCTTTGGTAACAACTGCCATTTCCCATTACAGGCACACAAAGGGTACTCAGCACTGAGACAAAGTCCCTGCATGCCTGGGGGAAAAAAAAAATCTCTTTGATCGTAACCCCTCCAGGCTGTAGAGCTTTGTGGTGTGGCAGTAGGATGGGAAGCCCCAGCTGGTTTCCCCTTCCAGTCCCATTTCTGGAAAGGAAGATTTGGCCAACCTACAAACTGCTGATTTGTCACTGCAGACTCCCTATGATGGTTGTACCTAGGGCTGGCTCTGTCACTGTAACATCAATATGATGATGTTGCAACTTGGCTTACAAGAGAGAAATGTTTTAATTTTGAAATTTTTTTTATAATTACAAATTATGCTTTGGACATAAAAATATCCTCATGAATGCTTTGGTTATGAGGCGCTAATGGGTGGCTGAGAGATATTTACAAGTTTGGAAATGAAACAAATGACATACTTTAAACACTGAAAACGATTTTCAAGCTGTAAGCACAAGAATGAACTCACCACTCCTACTGCACTCTGAAAGGCTTAGATGGACTTTGGGCCAAGCAATTCTGAAGCTAGAAATGGAACAGGATCCTTTATATTTATATATATTTATATCTATGATACAATATATGTATACTGAAAACCTGTGATAGAAAAAATTGTCTTCATCACCATTGTCATCTAGTTTACAGATACTGCAAAAATTGGACTCTGCCTTTTCTCAATGCACAGGTTTTGCAAAAGATTTCTGTACAATGTGTATAAAATGCTTTTAAAAAACCCACCATAGTCCCATTGTGCTTAGTCAGAACCAGCTTTATGCTCCAATGAATTCATTGTCTTAATTGTAGCTCCGAAAGGTGTTGCACATTGACTTAACACAGCAGAAAGCCCAAGGAGGGGCTTAATGGAGGATTTTGGTCTGAGCACTACCACGCAACACGAGTGTACCTAAGCCACACCACCATGGGAGCTGATCCAGCGGTGACTGGAGCCTGATCTTGCATGTCCTATGCAGGCTAAGTCCCCATGAAATCATGGCAGACCTGGGCATATGGGGCATGAAAAATTTGACTGATAACCTGGAGCAGGCTTGCAATGATTTCAGCAAAAACTGACTGGTCCAGTTCTGCAGTACGTGCTAAGGTCAGCCTGGTCTCACTCCCCCCAATATCCTACTCCTAATCTTTTGTACATTTTGAATTCAGTTCAGCAAGATCAAGAGGATTTCTTATAAGGCTGCCTCACGAAGATTAAGGCAACTGCAATTTTGGCTCTTGTTCCCAGTCGGCGTTTGCTTCCCTCAGTTCTTTTTTGGCGGTGGATGTGACAGTACCACGTGCCCCGAGAGAGGGAGCGTGTCCCCACCGCTGTCACCCCCTTTGCCTTGGTCCCATTGCCACGTCCGCAGTGATTCCCACCCCGCAGCTGTGGAACACAAATGCCGAACATGGGATATGTACAGACGGATCCACGTGCTCCCGGCGGCGCTCCCGGCACCCGGCTCGGGACCAGCAGCGCAGGATCCCATGGATGGAGGCACTACGTGCCCGGGTTCATCCTGCTCAACAGGAAGCTCTTGACGCTGGGCACCGGGTGCACGTCGTACTGGTGCCTGCGGCGCTCGATGAAGGAAGCCAAGCGGGAGGTATCCAGTGGGATCTTGGAATAGCTGCCATTGTGCGGCTGCAGCCACGGATGCTGTAAACAAGTGGCTGCCGTCGGCCTTCTCCTGAAGTCTTCCTGGAGGATAACGTTGATGAAATCCCTGGCGGCGTGACTCACATCGGAGAAGTACTCGTGTGGGAAGCTGAAATCCACTCTGCACACATTGATACAAGTCTCCTCTTTGCTCTCATCCAGGAATGGAGAGACGCCGCTTAACATGACGTAGGTGAGGACCCCAATGCTCCAGATATCTGTGCTCAGGGAGACAGGAAGGCCTTGGATAACTTCAGGGGCTGCGAACTCCGGGTTTCCAAGGAGGTGGTGGACATGGTAATGACCTGTGATCTGGACTGCATCTTCCAAATCAATGATCTTGACACGAGGCACTGGGATTCTTAAATCAATGAGCAGATTTTCTGGCTGTTGAAAAGATAATGATATAAACTTAATTGTAACTATATTTTGGCAAATAAAATCTGTAGGATTCATGTAGATTTAATAGCCAATCAAAACTTGCATTTAATAAGATGTGCAAGGGAGAGATCAGGAGAGTGAATGATAAGGAAACAGCTCAGCTGCTGTTTGCTCTAAATTCAGATCAATGCTGCAGTCGCAGTGATAAGATACTCTTTTGCATTAGGGCAGCACACTGGGATTTTGCACTTCGTCCCAAATACTTGCAGTTTATTTTCCCAAACAAATCTCTACAGATTAAGAGCAGTGATGGGTTTTTAAATTTTAATAAGACATATATATATGATTAGTTTATTTGGATTCCATTTGTTCAGATGACAGCTGGCTAAGTAAGTGTGCATAACTTGCAGCAGAAATATTCATGAAGCAAATGTTCCATTTTGCACCCACTACCCTGGGAGGATTGGTGTGTGCTGTTACTGCTGCTGTCAGTTGACATGGAACTGCCAGTGTGCCCCTACACACACCAGAACACAGTCATGCTTTCCGAGACAGAGTGAAATTACATTTCATCCCAGTTGGTTTTCTCTCTATTTTAGCAGCTCTCAGTATTTAAGGTCTCTCTCTCAGTAAGAGATACTGAGCATTACCTATACACTCTGTTCTGGGGACTTAACATAGATTATCCTTCCTTTGTTGGCTCTGAGATGATTTCTGAATTTGTTTTTTGCACCCTTCTAGATCTTTTTTTCTCTCCCTTATCNATAAAGCAAATTTCATTACACTGCTGTTCCAGTTTCTCCACTTGCTCTTGTGCAGTCTTGATTGACAAAATCAACACATCCTTGAGCAGGATCCTGGGACAACACAGTCCAGGGATAGGTCTGCTGTCACTGACAGTGCATCTCCTGCTTCCCACTTAGCAACAGAAGGTGCTTTATTTAGCATCACTCATTCAGGGAAACTGCAAATAGGTCATAGAAAATTAGCTTCCCACCTTGTTTCTGGGAAGTATCTTATGATCAAACAGAGAATTCTTTGCAGTTTCTTACCTCCAAGTAATACCTACTTTTTGACATGTCATATAAATAGAGTAAAAATTACAAACAATCTCATAGAAAGAAACCAGGATGATTTAGCCTTTTATGTCTAATTCTCACATAAGGTCCTGTACAAATGGAATTTTTTTTTCTAGGGGTAGAAGCAGCAGAAGAATGAAAGTATCACTTCATCTGACATGCCTGGGGCTTGGAGAGATGAGAATAGATCTCCTTGAAGCTGGATTGTCCACCATAAAGGAAAGTTAAATTCATTGCTCATTGCCCATTTTTAATTGTCATTTAAGTCTGCAAATTTTTATAGATTATCTGATATCCCTGGTAACCAGAATCAGTGTTGCAGATCACAGAACTTGAAACACTTGATCCCAACTCCAGTGGCTAATTCTCTGTCATCCAAGATAAGTGGGATGCTGGGGAGGACAGGAGTACAATGCCAAATCCAGGACAGTACAGTGCCTCCTGCCATGTGTGCTCACAAAAGCAGGTACGAGCTGTACTAGTCTGAGTGTGATGTTAGAGAATACCCCAATTTCTTCTCCACAGTGCAACTTGTTCTTTGTTCTTCCTCTGAACCCCTCCCTGGGTGTATTACACACCCAGTTCCCCTCTCAGGCTCTGCAGCACAATGCACTGTGCTGCTTTCCTTTTCCTTTGCCCCTGCCAGCCTGGCACAAGCCAGCTCTGCTCAGGACACTTGATGCCTGAGTTGGTACAGTGTGAGCCCAAACCATACTCCATAGAATTATTCATAGTTTCCCTTCAGTCAGGTGCTAGTGACATCTCACACTTTTCTCTCAGACATGCTCGTTCTCCTTCATTAAATTCAGAAAGCCCTTGGGAACAAACCAAAGAATCAAGGGCAAAAGTGCATTTCTTGTCTGAAGGCAAAGACCTGGTGCTGCAGGTCAGTAACTCCTGTCTCTGATCAACAACTTGTTCATTTAGTGATCATCTCCTTGGGGTACAGGCTGCATCTCCTCCCTGTCTGCACAGCTGGGAACTCTCTGATCCAGGGCATGGAATAACAGCATCATTCTCCTTTGTTCCTACCTTTATGTCCAAGTGAGCCACTCTGCAGTTGTGGAGGTACTGCAAGGCTTCCATTGTGTCTCTTATATAGAATGCCACCTTTTCCTCCATGAGTTCATCGTGGTTCATCAGATAATCTAAGAGTCGACCGTCATCCATCCTACAAACAAGCCAAACACTGTGCATGAAACATCACATGGCATCTCTAGGAACAGTTAATATCTGAAAACAAAATTGCATTGGAAACTTTGTGACCTAAAAAAAGGAGGAAAATAAAATCCAAGAGCTGATGAGTATTTAATGATATCTCAAGATACCACAGGCCATGGAAGTGGTAGAATAATTAATCCTCAATTGTTATCTCCAGTCCTTGACAAATTTAGCAGCAGTCTTAAAGTAAACTCATTTGCTTAAGGATGGATTCAATAGACAGAGACAATCCCTTTGGAAACAGAGCTTCTTAATTATTTGGATTCATCTATTTATTTATAGAGCTGGTTACATAATGCAGAAAAAAAAATCACTGACATTTTCAGCTGGTAATATTTTCTGTGGGAAAACTAACCCAATAAAAGTTTTCCACCTAGATTATTTATCTGGACAAATAGCCCAAATATACTGTGTTGGATATACCATAACAAAGCATTTTGGGTTTTGGTTGCTGTTTCTCTGTATGGGGCAAGCATTGTTGCTACACAAGTGTCTTCACCAAAAGGCATTAGAATAGTGTAGGCTTCAATCTAGCTGAAACACTTTTACTCAAATGTAAAAAGTGGAAAAAACTGCCCAAGTAAGTTTGATGCTTTTCAATGGCACAAATTACCCAAGCTTCACCCAAGTAGAAAGCAGTTTTATTTGTCCCTCTGAATCTCATTTACTGCAAAGAAAAGGCAGTGGAAACTGCAGAAAGTGGCTATTTCATTTGACATCACAATCAATAAAATCTTTGCCCTGCTGAACTCAGGGTGATCTTTATGCTTGGCTTTAATAGGGCTGTGATTCCTACCCAGCCACTTGAATCCAAGCTCTGTGTACTTACAGTTCCAAAACTAAGATGTAAGAAGTAGGAGACTCATAGGTATCGTGGATAGTGATGTACTGAGGGTGTTGTAAGTGTTGTAACAAAGCTGCCTCATGAGCTGCCTGCTCTTTCTTCTTCATTTTTTTACTAATGAATTTTACAGCAACATCTTTCCGGGTGGCTTTGTGGACACATTTCTTTACTATGGAGAATCGACCCCTGAAATTATAAAGAAAACAGAATAATGAAGTGGCTTCATGAATAAATCATGCCTAGTTTTTAGCACAATAACAGAGTGATTTTCGAAGGGTTTTTTTGATTCGTCACATTAATATTTCACAAGGCATCAGATTTAACAAGTTGTTCATAACCTTTTCTAACAAAGGCCCTCCATCTCTTACCCTGGGTGTGGAAATTCTTTGGGGATTAGCAAACACTGAGAGCAAACGGTGTCACTTTGCTTTGTGCAGCCATACAGATTTCCTCTAACAACCTCCCCTGGGTTCAATTTGCTGCCACTTCTACAGGTTCTATCTCCTTTTATTTTAGCTGTGGGTCTCCCTTCTCCAGCTGCTTTATTAAAGAGACCAAACTTTCTCAAACAACTAAAAGAAAAGCCTTGTTAAATAATCACTAACCTATCATTTCGTCTCACTTTTTCAGACACACAGTAAGAAATTAAGAAAAAAACTGTCAGGAAAGCACTTAGGAAACTCACAGACCATAGTATGGGTCCTGAAAGTAGAACTACTCAGTGAAACCATGTGCTGAACTTGAGTTCTTAGTAATACATCCCTGTTTTCTACAGAACCAGAGGGACTCCTGTCCTTCCAGCCCCAGAACTGCCTCTGACATCTGAGCAGAAGAAATAATTGCATTAGCCTGAATGATTTGCATGCCCCTTATATGTTATCTGTGGAGAGCACTAAGGGCTGACAACATGTGCTGCTCCTATTTAGGCTCTGTTCAACTCACCCTCCCAAAGAAAAATCAGTCATAGGCCCAAGTGTTTTGACAAACCCAGCCTTTGAGGTTAAGCTTATCCAGAACCAGTAAATTGTCACGACTTCAAAACTGGACCTCATATCAGAGATGACAGAAAAGATACCAATTGCCAGAGATTTGGCTGCCTAATTGCTCAACAGTTTGCCAAGCTGCAATTCCCAAATCAGAACTTATCTTGAAAAACAGAATTAAGTCAGTATTTTAATCAGTATCTGATATGCAACGCTCTTTGAAAGTAACAGCAGTTTTCAAGCTAACTACAAAAAGTAACTCCCCACCAAGGTAAAAACTTCAAGCCATTGTTTGAGTATTTTATTGCAGTGATAAGCAGGGTTAATATTACCTCCCAATCTCATGCAGCTCTGCATAGGCAAGGTCAAAGTTTTCCTTCCATGAAATAGTGGCACCATCGGTAGCAGAGTCTTTGAGAGAACAAAGAACATTCAAGAAGGTATAAAGATAGTTTGCTGTGGACTATAAACAGCATATTTTAAAGTTATGTGAGACTTTATTATTAAGACAGAAAACATTATCACTAGGAGTCCAGTTTCATACTGCTCAGGCACAACTCTAATGTGTTGGACCACTAAATGCCAGAGCTCCCCAGGGGAAGGTATGGATAAAGGGAACTCAAATCTGTCCTTGCAATTTTGGGCTGAAAAGGGCCACAGAGACAGAGGGTAGAACTATGCTGTGGGGGCTCTTGCTCCATCCAGCACCAGCTATCTGAGCCAGTCACAGACCTAGTTATACACTAGGACTGCTAAAACATGGGGAAAAGTAGGCTTTGCTCAAAGCACAACTGAGAGTGAGCTGTACCCCAATTTCCTGCAGCACTGACTGCCTGGGAATTGCCTCTATCACAGCATTCCCATTCCAGTTGCATTGCTCAAGGAGGAACATTTTGCAAGTGGGATTGCAGACCCCCACTGGGCTGCCCAGCAGAAGCTGCAGGTGCTGCTGGCATTGCTGGAAAGGCAGGAGGGACATGGAGCCTGTTGGGCAGACAAGAAATAGTCTTGGGATAGAAAGCAGGGACCTGGTCGGAATCTGCAACATCCTCTGTGGCAGAGGGAGGCTCTGAGCCTGGATGGAGGTGAAGACATGAAAATCCTTTCTGGGGGCAGGAGCTGGCTCTGACCATCTTCCAGGGTTTTTCTTGTATTCCCAGTTGGTCCAGGAGCCCTGTTTTTATCAGGACCCACCAAAACACACCATACAGAGCACAGGTGGACTCCCATGTGCATCAATCCCTCCCTGCAGCTCCCACTCACCATACTCCGGGAGCCTCACGAACTCGGAGGGGTCGCTGGGCAAGCTGATCCCCCAGGGATTGCTGGCACTCACTCGGAACTGGTACTGGCAGCCTGGGGACAGGTCCTCAATGACGAGGTACGTGTCCAAAGTTGATGCTACCGACTGCTGCCAGACCTGCGAGCCTGTTGGACAGAGGGAGACAAGGGGGCTGAGCTGAGGGAAACACTCACTGTGTGAGCTCAGGGCTGAGGCTTTCTCTGCCCAACCTAGGTAGTACCCTGGGAGGGTAAAATCTACAGGGGTTTTAAGAGGCAATGCTAGAGCAGACTGTTAAACAGAAATGGATCACAGGAAGCTATTTTGTGTTGCAGCCACCTTCCCATCTGGCTAGTAGAAAAGAAGGAAGTGCCCCTCAGTTGACTGATAATGATGGAAAAAGCTCAGCCCAGGGAAAAGCCGATCTCTCCAGCACTGTAGCTGTGGCTGTGTGCTACAAGTGATGTCTCGGGGCAGTGTGGTAAGATAATAGCTGATTTGGTAACAGCTCTGCTATGAGAGAAACAGTGGCAGAAATACTGCAAAAAACCCAAAACCATGGGCAAGGAAGATGAAGCTGAGACAGGGCATCAGTGCAATCCAAATGCTTATGCAAATGAAGATGTGAAAGCTGCAGCTGCAGGAGGAGAACCAGCTTTCTGAGGCTTAACACAGGCAGCTTGCAGATGACCAGAATTGCAGCAAAGAAATGTGTGACTGTCATGTGTTTCTGCTCCTATCAAACTCAGCCACTGCCTGCACCTGTGGCAATCAAAGGAGCAATATTACTCATCTGTGCTGGGTCAGAGAGCAGAAAAGGACCTCTGGAACACAGAGCCCCATGTGACAGATGGTGATTTCTTCAAGAATACATAAATTTTTATCCTATTTTAGTAAGTTTAGGGCCTCTTTGTGTTATTTACCATGACCTATTTATTTTGTGTGTCCTGTGGACAAATTCTGATTGTCAGGTTTCACAAGGCCATGGTTGGTTTTAAAAGACCCAGTTTTACCTTTGAAACAGGAGGAATACTGAAAATGCTGTTGGGTTTTTTTGCTGTTTGTTTTGGTGGTTGTTCTTAATGAAGGAGCTTTTGTTCATTTACAAAAATGCCAGTCACACTATGGCACAGTGAGGGTCAAGGGAAAATATTCACTAGGAGAAGGCATTAATATGATGGAGTGATTAGGTTAGCACACTTACTAAAATGGGTATGATTTTCTGAAGGATGAAGGGGAAAGAACAGAGGCCATATACCTAAGGCAAGGTTTATTGCCCAGGGACACTCACACCTTTCTAGGAAGAATGCAAAAAGGGATGTGAATCATTTCAAATGCCCTTTTCAAGAGCACATGCCTGTGTATATTGGGTAAACAGTACATTTAATATCTAGCTAATTCTTCAGGGGAAAAGGATGGTTGGATTTAAGAACAAATGGATTTCAGAGCTGAGCTTGAAAAGTATGCAGGATCTGCAACTTTATCCAGATCAAAATAATAATGAGGCTGATTTGGTTTTACATTGCTGGGAAGCACCCACAAGAAAGGATAGTGGTAAAATGCAAATGATAAAAAATGCCTTAGTGATGGATATGTTTTAGCTTAGCACACTTTACTTGTCATAAGTGAACAGAGGAAACAGAAAGGTCTGTTGGACTGGATGATAGAAGGGCTCCTTTCTGCCTTAGACTTTGGGATCTGTAAGCTACAACTGGTGGCATGCCAGTGGTGATGAGAATGCTTTTGGAACCTGTTGTGTCATAAAGGGAACTTACCTTGTCACTCTCTCAGGCAGCAAGCACAGCTCACACCACTTACCTTCTTCTCTGTACTCCACAGTGTAGCCTGAAATGGTGCAATTGCCTGTACTGGATGGGGGTAGCCAGCGGAGGATCACAGAGGTGCAGCTTCTCTCCTGAGCAATGGGGCGGTTTGGGGCAGCTGGCACACCTTGGGAAGAGGGAAAATACCAAATCCAGCATCACATCAATGAGTGCTAGTGCTTTATTCTGAAGATCAGGTGTATCAGGTACATCAGGTCACTACAGGACAGCTGCACCTTGTAGAGGGGCTTCACTAAGCAGCAGGTGAGGAGTCAGTTACCACTGAATGCCCAAAAATGGCACAAGTAAGGAATTCACAGTTCTGTGTGTAGGGTACTTTGTGTGCTTGGGAAGAGATTGACAAATGACCAGTAATCCTTCTGTGCTTTGCTTGGGGCTTCCTTCAGCAAAGGAGTGCAGCTACTGACTTGCTCGGATAAACTGGGGAAATTGAATCTCTAGGGTGGTTTGTAAGACCAAATAAATCAACTCTTAAATGCTCATGACATTGCTGCAACTCTGTTACATCTGTAACTCTCCAGTTAGACATTCATCTCTGGACCATCCCCTTCAACACAGCTGGCACCTCTCATCTCTTGTGCTAACAGATCCCTTCTCAGTGCTGGAGGCAATGAGCATCAACTCCTTATTCCATATTGATTCCAATTAGATGGGTCACTAATTACAGTGCTGAGAATTCAGGCTTGGAAACATATCTCCAAGCTGAATCCCTGAAGAACAGGTTCACCCAAGCCAAATCTTACTCTCACTTCCTCTGTCCTCTAAAGAGAAGGGGAGGCGGAATATCGGTGTCACTGGATCCCAGTTCCTCCCACTCCAGGCAGATTCTGAAGCCCAGAGCTTCCTGCAGTCAGTTGGGGCATCATTTCCCCAGGGACTCAGCTGCCTGAGGGAGGAGAGCCTCCCCTGGCTGACCCGACTGAGCTCCTGGGAAGCAGCACTACAAGCAGGATGCTGGAGCTGAACCAGTGCCAGTGCATTTTCATTTCCCAAATGTGATGTTTATGGTTAGATGACTTAATCAAGCACAAGGAGTATGCAAAGCCTTCAGCCATCAGTGGGAGTTGTGGCTGAGGAATGGTTGAACAACTTTAGCATTCAATTCACCTGGCACAGCTCCACATCTGGCTGCCTCTGCATGGGCTGTGTTCCTGTGCACTCCCAGCCCCCACCAAAGGACCACAGAGAGACAAAATCCCGTGTGTTAAGGTCAGAGGTGCTACCTTGGACTTTGACAGTTGCAGAGGTTGATGCAGTGCCGTGTTCATTGGTTGCCACACAGGTGTAGATGCCGCTGTCCTGAGGCATCAAGTTGCAGATCTTCAGGGTGAGCTCTCCTGAGTCACTGTGGATGCAGGAAGCCTCAGTTATCAAACACTGCTTCACTTGCTAATGGTTTTTATATAGTTCCTGTCCTGCCTCATTGCACATGCACACAAATCCTGTTAACTCATTTGAAGGGACATCCCTCCAGCAATTTGGTGCCCAAGTACAACACTTCCAGGGTGTCAGGGTTTGGCTGTTAATTAAACCTTTGGGCAAACCTTTGGTGCAAATTGCCTGCCATGCACACCCTCATGTCTGTTGTGGTTTAGGAGGAGATGTGAAGGATCACTCAAGCAGCAAGCAGTCCAGGAGTTGAACATTGCCTATGCCTGTCCAGAGCTGGATGCTTAGACTCAGTCTATCTGGAAAGATTTATCCATGCACATCTTTCCTGTTGTGGGAGATGGTGAGCTGCTGTGTCTCTGTAATGAAGTCCAACACACACCAGACAAACTGTGCTTCCCACAGATGCAGGAAGCAGTCACACAGCACAGGGTGACATTTCCAGGGAGCTTCAGACCCCTGGAGCATCTGCCATTGATCTGGTGCTGCTGCCAGGGCCTCAGCTGGAAGGCTGGACATCTCCTTCCAGCCAGGAATAAAGAGCACAGCACTGAGTTCATGAGACACACTCAGTCTTTGGGCCAATCTGAGAAAATAAACAGCTCTGTGGAGTCTCGTGAATTTATAGCAGGTCTGTCCATAGTCACCGCTGTTTGCACACTTCAGTCTCCAATATGCAATTTGAAGGAGCTGGCCTGAATTGAAGGATTTTGCTTGTGTAACTGTTTAAGCTGTACTGGAGACCCAGCTTAGAGCCAACAATGAGTTCCCTTGATGGCAAAAGTAGGCTAGTTCCTGAATGCTTAATCTGTCAGGAACTGCAGAAGGACATGGTTGCTGGGATAACTGTCTGGACACTGCAGCTTTGCTGATCTGACTGGCCTGGTTTAAAACAGGACAGAAATATCCCCTCTCCCTGAAATCTACACACTCATGCCAGCAAGATTTGTAAGAGCCACTGATCCACTGGGCCTCTGCTTGGCAGGCAATGTCTTCACTGGGAAAAGTATTTGAGCAACAAGACAATACAAGTGCTGATAGTGCACAGGGAGCCAACAGGCAGAGGACTGTGATGAAAACCAGAACCCTGTATGGAAATAACCCCCCATCCCAAGCCCAGACAGAGGCTGAAGATAAGGCACTAGGAGATCTACTGAGCAATAGCTAAAGACAATTTTGGATGCTCTGGGGCAGGTGCACAAGCCAATGGTCTCTGAAGGAAGCTCTTGATCAGACATAAGAGGGTTTTTTTTATTGAACATGTCAAATGGCTCCCCACTTAGTGTTCTTTTTTTCACATTCAGTGACTTTGTACTCCCTGGATTCATTTCAGCCTGAGCCAGAAGTGCTGAAAGGTTCAAATGAAAGATTGCCTCCTGGAGATTTCCACTGCAGTTTGGCCCAAATTGCTTATATAAGCTGCAGATGAGCATCCAGCAGCAGGCTGTTACCTGACCTGAATTCAACTCCAGATCTTTCTGAATCTTCCCAGGGCTTGTTGTAAAGATAGTTTTCCTCTCTTCAAGGCAAGCCAGGAACATAATGACAAGCATCTTTCTGGCCAAGCACAGCCAGATGTAGCCTTCCCAGGAGCACATGTGGGCTTTTTTAGGAACAGCTGAGGAAAGGCTCAGGAAAACTGCAATCCCACCAGTAAGTCTGCCAATAAGATGGGAAAGTGCCCAGTGATAGGGGTATTGCAAGCTGGTGAGGGCTTGCTCTGCTTGACTCCCAAAGGAGATCATGGCATCAAACTCAAGAAGAGAAGCCCCAGCAGAGGCAATACCAGCCAAACTAATAGGTTGTAAGCATTCTGGCTTCTGGCTTCTGGCTTGCAGCTGGCTCAGGAAGTCAATGGGAGCAAGCTGGTATCTGCCAGCAGCACTTTGTGGATATACCCTGCATCAGCTTGGGAAAAAAATACAGCTACCCCAGCCCCAAAGTCTGACCCTTTCCAGCCAATGTTTGCCACACTGATGTGCTGACATGCCATGCCAGATTTAATTAACTGCATCCTAATGAGTCCTGTAACCCTGCTGGTGCCTTATTTGAGGGTAACACGACCATCAGGACCAGCTTTGTTGGGGTCCACAGGCAGGACCTTACCAGGATGACACTGTGTAAGTGGCTGTGCTGTTGTCATTGTCAAGAATGTTTTGGTCTGGTCCTTTCCAGGTTATAGTTGGTTTGGGTCTCCCACAGACTTTGCACTGCAGCATTACTGTGTCCCCAAGCAGGCAGGTGATGTCCACTAATGGCACAAGAAACTCTGGAGCCACTGTAAAAAAAAAACCATGGGGACAAACACACAACACCTTCCTTTAATCTTCAGATGAGGATGTTTAGAATCATACAAGGCTAGAGAATACAATATGGGATGAACTGTGGGATCTGGGTCCCAAACAGCTGGGAGTCCTGGGATAATGTTATTGAAACTGCCCTCCACTAGAAGCCAGCTGTCTGCAGCTCAGAGGAGAAGGTAGAGGAGAGCATCCAGCCCCCAGCCCTGTGCTCTGGCAGGTGGATGAGATTTGAGAGGGCAGGTTCAGGGGGTTCAGCCTGGCCTGTGGCCCCAGGCTGTCTGGTCAAAGTAGCCAGCAGGAAGCCTGCTTTGCCTGGGGACTGAGCAGCAGATGCTGCAAATGCTGGTAGGTGCAGAGCATGCTGTGTCACCAGAGTAAATCACAGCTGTCCTTAACTCACCTTCTTGGATGAAATTTGGGTTGATTATCTGAAAAATACAAAGAGATACAAGCATTTATTTCCTAGAGAGTGACAGAGAGACATCTGTTTTTACACAGCACTGTGGTGACTCTGACCAGAACTGCAGAAGCACTGCAGTGGCAAGAAGCACCTTCTAACAACAGCAGGCTCTAGTGACAACACACCTGGCAAAGTAAATGAAAGCTATGGCTTCTTGAACCCTGATAAAGCATCAAGAGGAACAGGCACAACACCAAGGCTGAGGAGGGTGGACAGGCTTCCCCCTTGCCTGGGTGATAATGATGAAGCCATTAACGCTTCTTCCCAGAGGTGATTTGTGCACCCTCTGTGCCTGTGCCACGCAGCACCTGCAGTCCCCATGCACCTGGGGCACATCACCAGCACTCTGGCCACTGACCAGGTCTGAGGAAACGTCTTTTAACTTGTACTCAGCTTCAGGAGAAAAAAGGTAAAGCACTAAACCACAAATATTTCATTTTGCTCACTGTCGAGGATCAGTCCTCCAACAATTCTTGGTCTATTAACATGAGTGAAAATTCACTCATTTCATTGGACTGCTGGAAACTTTCCAGCTTGAAACTAGGTTTGGAGAACTAGGAGTTATTTTATCTAACTAGCTAATTGACCAAGTTAGCAAAGACTTGAAAAGCTACTGTTACTCTGTGGTTTCTATGTGTCAATGTAACCCTGGAAGCAAAGGTGGAAAAAGCAAAGGCAAAGCCACGAAGTTGTTAAAGAATCGATCCTAGCTATATTGTGGTGTAAAATAGTATAGAGGTTTTAGCCTCATTAACTGTTTTAATAATCTCATAGGGTCTTACTATTCAAATTCAATCTGATAATTTCATGTTCAAGCACCATAAACGCCAATGTGGTTTATCTCGTCTTAAATATCTTTGTTACTATTTATTTCAGAGCTATTTTGGAAGATGCCAATGAAGCAGTGACCTAATTCATGGCCTGCCAAAGCGGATAGGAGGTTTTTGCAGAGGCTCAGAAACCAGGCTACAAAACAGAAGCAATAGCCCTTCAAAATAAAGTAGATACATCTTCAAGATTTATATTTACATTTTGGCTTTATAAATAGTTTTCCAAGGTCGATGGCTCAGGGTGCCATTCAAGGAGGCATTTGGGCATGTTCAAGTTCATTTTGGTTCCATAGCCTTTCTTTACAGCCCCAGGCAAAGCTCTGGTACCAGCACTGAGATGTCAGGCTCTGCTTTCCCCTACCACCACCACCACAAAGCCCAAAGGAACCAGGCATAACGTGGAAAGCAGGAGGTCCCTCTGAAGGGTGCAGCTGGGCACTGCCACCAGCACAGGGACCTGCCAGCCCAGGGACTCAGGGAGCAGCAACTGCTGCTCCACAGGGCCCAGGACCCACATACAGCCCCCTGGACCCTGCAGACAGGAAGAAATTGTGGCACAATGGGGTGCTGGACGGAAAACATCCTCTGTCCTGTCTGTGCATGTGAAAAGGAAGAGAGATGGATCTTTGTGATTGTTGTCTCTCTCACTCAACACAGCAAAGGAAGAAAAAGTTGTTCTGTGGATAACTATTGCTTGCCACTTTCACTCACAGACACCAACTAGTTTTCAGCTGAGTAACCTCAGGCATCAGCTCATTTGCACATACATCTTCATTATTGTGGTGTTTGACTTAATTGAAATATCCATTCTCCAAAGGTCTCCCCTTCCTTCCCTGCAGCATGCACTAAATTCCCTTATTATTCACTGATCTCCATCCCTGTAGGATTAGAGATCAGGAGAAAGAAACACTCATTAACACTTTATATTAATTTTATTACTCTAAAGGGTTCATTAGAAGATGCCACTACAATGATGAATGTAATAGATATCCTTATAAATAAATAATTCTACATTTCTAGTGACTTCCAAGGTACAATAATTTATAATAATTGCCTTATGAATCTTTTTCATTGCCTCATCATGGGAATAGCAGAAAGAAAATTATCACTGCTAGATAATATTGGAAGAGTCTTTGGGTAAAATTTACATTTTCTTTCCCAAAACTTCATCTGTTAATTAATCAAATGGTACCTAACAACACCCCCAGAACCACATCACAGCTTTTGCCTGCTGTAAACTTAGACAAAAATAAAAGTCTGTCTGCACGAGAACATTTAAGTGATTTAACACAGCACCTTATTAGGGATTCCTTCTGCTTTGAAGGAGGGCATCAAATGATGGGGTGAGAAGGGCAGAAATGGGAAGGAAAAGATTCACAGCCAGATCTGCAGCTGGGGGCCAGCTTGGCTGGTTCACGCATCTGCTGCCAGGCCCTGGGGTTCTGCTGCCTCTCCCTGCAGGCTGGCCAGGTTCCCGGGCTATGGCTGGATGGCAGGAGATGGCAGCCTCCAAAGAGTCCTTCTAGATTAAGTGTGAGAGCTTTGGAGACAATTTCTTCATTTGCCAAATAGGTTTTTAATCCCCAGGGGTGGAGAAGGGGAGCTCCAGAGCTTGTCCTCACTGCCCTCAGAGGATGAGAGCTCATGTGCTGCTTCCCCACACAGCCTCCTGCTGGTGCCAGGGCTGGATCCCCTTATGGATACACTTGCCCACTCCGTCTGTAGCAGTTTGAATGAGGATCTCACAGCCCAGCCCTCAGCCAAGAGCCCCTGGCCATGGTGGCCATGAGCAGGGGAAGGTGGCCCAGGGTCTCATGCTGACAAGGGCTCCCTGAAGAAATCCCAGCAAACACCTCCTGCACCAGTGTGGCTGCCAGTCTGGCTGTGAGAGGAAAAACTCATGGGGATGGAACTACTCAACACAAGAACTCACTCCATCTTCAGTGTCAGTCCACACCATGCAAACACAAACCCTAAGGGAATCAAACTCAGTTTGCAGTGCGTGTAAGAAACAGAGCCAGGCTCTTTTTCCTTGCAACAGAATTGTAATTGAGATGAGATAGATTTTTTTTTTCCCCATTGGATGAAATATCTGTTGCATGGCCCAGGACAGGTGAAAACTTGTCCCCTCTGTGGCAAGGAGAGTTTGTTTCCCATACAATGACAGCTGAAAATGGAAATCCTATGCAAGGTAACAAAAGGCAGAACATGAAATGGCCTCTGCTCAAGTGATGTGGTGGCTTAACACTGACCAGGCCAAGCCAGGCAGCTGGAGGGAGGGGGGCGAGATAAAGGAATGGGAAGACACATCAGGGTTATTCAATAAAAAGACAGAAATAGACCTTGCTTCTCCCTCTTCCAGCCTGTGCTGTTTCAGGGCTCAGACCAAGAAAGACACATACTTGAATGCCTTTGGGGACCCGCAGGGATCTAAGTGACTTAGATCTAGGTCAGTTAAGTGTAACTTAACAGTCAGGCTTTAGAAAAGCAGCATGGGTGCTTCTCCAGAAACTCAGTTTTTTGCAGTGTTTTTCCTGTTTTGTTAAGCTCCTGTTATAATGATAGAAAGGCATCAGCAGCAGTAGCTGCAAAGCCCGTTTGCAAAGTGACTCCAAACACCCCAATTCTGAGCATAATCTTATCTTTCACTTGTGCACTCATGCTTTATCTGGTGGGGAGGGAGAAGCCATCCTGCCATGCCAATGGCCAGTCCCAAAACACTCTGCAAGCACAGCTTGGCTGCCTGAGAGGGTTCTCACCGTGGCCAGGGTTTGTTTCTCCATTGCAGGGGTGCCCTTGCCATGCCTACCCCACTTCCCTGCAGGGATTACACCCAGCCCAGACACACCAGTGCACAGAAGGGCCCAGCAGATGTCCCGATTTTTCCAGTGCCATGTTTCAATCCCGTTTTAAGGGAATATACCAAAACCAGGAGTGAGAATATTTCTTTTCCCCTAAAGTTTAAGAATAGGCTGCAAACCAGGCTCTCTGTAACAAGGTCGGTGCTTCACCTAAACAGCAGAGGGCATGTTTACTCCAAGACAAGCGGCTGAGCATTTTGTAAACATTTCATGGCACCTCTTGGCCACTGAGTTTAAACAAAATACTGACACATTTGCTCATGTTGGTAGCAGAGTCAGCAGCATGTTCCTTGCTACTTCACTCAAAACCAAAAATTAAGATTGTCTGAAAAAAATGAAATTGATTAGAGAGAAATTAGGTGAGCCCTAGTTTTTAGGAAAATATCTATCACTCATCTCTGACTAGGTCAACTTCACTTTGAGACTTTTGGGGTGACAGGCTCACAGTGTGACCAGCCTCCCCTCACCCAAAAAAGAAACTAGAGAAATTTATTGATGAAATGAGCAGGTAAGGATCCCACCACAGATGTACAGATACTACCAAAGGGAAAATATAATTTACAATGGCATCTGATGAAGTGTCCCATGGCATCAGCCTTTTGGCAGGGATAGGGGATGCCTTCTGGCACCAGGATGGATGGGCTTGGCCTTGGGGACTGATGGGGAAGGCACAAGGGATGCTGTACGGCACCCATGCAGAGCAGAAGCCCTCTTGCCTCATGTTCTTGCTGCCTGGCCCTTGTGGCTGGTGGCTTCCATGGCTGAGCCTGCGGGATGTCCCTGGCACTGCGCTGTGCACCCTACACCTTCCTGCAAATGAAGTAACTCACTTCTTGCTTTTCCAAAAGCTAATCCACCATGTCTGTGCTGCTGGCTCAGGCTATGTCACACCTGATGAGCCACCTTCCTGGTCTGTCTCAGCAATCCCTGGCCTCTCAGGGCAGCAGGACAGCAGTGTTGCCCATGGAGGCTGCCTCAGGGAAGTTCTCAGGATTGTACTCGTTCACACTGTGACAACAGGCCAGGAAAGGCTTTCTTACAGTATTATACAAGATTTTGCCAAGAGAGTGTTAGGTCTACTAAGGAGATGGACAGCCTCAGGCAGAGGGTGAAGGCATTTGTGTAAAGCACTTGGGAATTCTTGGCCTGAGCTGAGTGGTGACTTGAAGCCAGTGCTGTATCCACCAAACCATTACTTACTCAACCACGTGGACTGTGGGGGTGCTAACACAATATTCTTCCACAGTGCTTTTCTTGGTCTAAGTGTCTCTGAGTAGTTCTTGACATGCTAAAATGTCGTAACTAAAAAAAACAGATCAAGAAGCCCAATGTACAAACCTTGGCAACAGCTCAGCTCACTGATCTAATGATGGCACTTCAGTGACTCGGCCTGGGCTTCATCTCTGCTTTGCACAGCTGAGACACTGGAACAGACACCAGAGGCTCAGTGACAGACATGTGTCACCAGCAGCACTTGTAACACTGCAGCTGGAGCTGTGCAAAACGTCTGGAGCCATGTCAGAACCCTACTCCTGAGGTCCATTCCAAAGCTGAGAGGAGCTGCTGCTGGATTTAGTGAGGTCTAGCTCAGTCAGATCCTTTAACTGCTGGAAGAACATTCCCTTAGACAAGAGAGGCACCCTGATGGGATCTGCACAGCTGCCTCGTGACCCCCTCAGCACTGCAACCCCGTTAGATGTTACAACACAGAATTGTAGGACAATTAGTTGTGTCATTGTCCAGGACCCCAGACTTGGGTGTGGATGATTAATTTACTGATTCACAAGGGCATACATCTTCCCAGAAGTGGAGTTGCCTGTCCCTGTGCAATTAACTACAGGCATGGCACGTGGAAAGAGAGTCTCTGATCATCTTTAAGTGTAGGTGACTTCCATCACTCACGTGGCTACACATGGCCCTAAAGTGCCTGCTCCTACACTCACATAGTTAATGGGTGAGTTCTTGCCTTCTGTTTTATGAAACTACTGCACAAAGCAGAAAACTAGGGGGAAAACCCAAACTTCATTTTCATCTTTATGCACTTTTATTAGATATTAATAAACAAAGAGGAAAAAAACCAAGAGATGCTATTTCTAGTCAAAGCTACATTGAATAGGAAATTGTCCAAGGCCTGTGTGAGCAAAAACCCACTAGTGGTATTTTATCTCTTTCAAACAGTCACCCAGAATTTCAGTCTCCTGCTCTCACAATATATGTTTTCCACATTTCTTTCTTTGAGTTCCCCTGAAACAAAGGCAAAGTGTTTCCAGAAACCTGGAATCTACTGAATGGAATCCACTGTGGTATTTCATAAATAGCAAACAAAGCAAGATCAGAAAGGCCACAGTAGCTGTGGGACTTCTTGGGTACTATGACCAGCTTACTGACTTCTTGTGCATGAAGTAGGGTGGAGATAAATTGCACCCATATTTCCAGGTAATTAACACGTCTGCTTTGCATTTAGAGACTGCTCCCTCTGTTCCAGCACTGGGTGGACGTTCTCAAGCACAATGGGAAGAAGAGGGATGTCAGGGGTGACAGTCCTGTAAGAGAAGCCAGGTGACTTGCCCTGTTATTACCTGGCTATAGTGATGACTCCACCTTAATGACACAGAAAAGGCACCTCTGAGTGTTGCTGGCTGGGACACAGCTCTTCTGCCAGTACTCCCAGCATCTATAAAACCCTTCATGAGCCTGGCCAGGTGTGAGGACAAGGTGTTCTCTCTCCTTGGGCAGTCATGTTGTCTCCAGCTGCCCTAGGAACAGTGGATGTTCCACACAGAGCAGGGAAAGCAAAACCAGGTGAGATGCAGATGTTCACTCCACACACAGGTCGAGCTGGAGGGGTAGCACAGCTTAAACAGGGTACTTTAAGTTATCTAAGCCCAGCACATGAAGCCTAGAAGATTGATGAAGCCCTGAATCAGGCTCTGGAATTGGAATTAGCTTGTTTTGCCCCTGATTTAATGAGAAAACACTTTGGCCTCCTAGGTTGTAATACAGCCCATTTATTGTAACACGTTTGAAAAGGAGAATCAAAACACTCATAATGAAGGAAAAGGGAGAGCAACTGTGGTTTCCAGCAGGTGAATACCCCAGACCTTTACAGACCAGACTTCCCCATGTTCTCTTCTAGGGCTTCACCAGCATTTTATGAGCCTGCCCTTGGTCTGCTCCCTCCAGATTATTTTATTTAGTTTATACTGGGTATCAGCAATCCCTTCCCCCAGTATTTCTTAGCCAGACCAACAAGATGACCACATTCAATCCTGCCTGCAGATGTACTAAAACCAGCACAAAGCAAGGGCAATGCTGCTCCTTGCAGGGCAGTGTGACCTTAGGAAGTCACCCCCACAATTGTTCTCTTATTTTCTCTTCCTCTGCCATTTTAAATATTTGCTCAGTCCCAAAGAGTTTTGCCAAAAGCAAACTTGAGCTTTCCAAGCCATGAGGAACACTGTGGCTTCTGCAGTGGCACAGTCACCTCCAATAAGTGACCTGGGAGATGCAGGACGGGGCTTTCTGAGTGTAAACAGAGTCAATAGCAGACTGATACCATAGCTAAGACTTCACATTGGTGTCTTTTGGTTCAAATGGAAAGGCTTTTTTTCTTCTGAACTTCAGAACAGTAGACTGTACCATGGAAAAACCCAAATCAAGCCATCAAAAAGACCAGAAATGCTGACAATGCAAGGACTCAGATACCTCCCATGGGAAATTCTAAACTGCCTGTTTTTCCTCCTTTTGAATAAAGTCAAAACACAGAAATCCTCTGCAAAAGAACACTGATTTTCACCCAGCTCTGCACAATCACCTGTGTCTCCCCCACCTTTTGCTCCACAGGGCAATTTTCAGTGAGTGAAAGCTTCCACAGACTCGTGTGTAATAATGGGCACTGCCTTATAACAAATACAAACACTCCCAGTTGTTAACTGTGACTGGCAAAACGCTCTTTGAAAATGTAAACACACTCCTGAAAATAATGCAACTTTAGAGGTAAGGACCATTCAATCTCCAGGATGTCAGCTGGGTCAAAAGCTTTCCTTTAGTACACATCCCAACACAATTAAATAAAAGCAAGCTTTCAGGTTAACAGCTTAGGTGGTGCACCTCAATACATTTCTCCCTCTTTTTATTTTCCATTCAGGAGGAAAATCAGCTTTCTTCTGCAGGATGTTTATAGTGGAGCCTGGCTGACAGCATCCGGGAGACCTGCTAGGACACAGATATCTCTGTTCTCCAGAGACCTGTCCTGTCATCATCACAAAACCACCGTCTCCCTGAACTGTGCCCTTGCCTGTTTCAGCAGGAACCACTTTCAGCTTTGGAACAATGTATAGAATTGTTTTGTGTCGTCACTATAAACAGGGGGAAATAAAAAGGATCCTGCTAGATCTCAGTTGAGGAGAACCAGATACATAACTCTTTGTGATTTTAAGCTGTTTCAGGCTATCTTAACAATGCACTCCACTAGAACTGGTGGTTTCACACTAAAAAAACTAGCATAATGTACCATAATTTGGGTCCACCTATCTGCATCAGATCTCTTGCCTGAGATACAGGTACATTCATACAACTGGTTTTAACATTCTTCTTCAGTACCTTGACAGAAATGGAATTCCTACTCTGCTAAGAGAAAAAGGCAATGTTGGCTTTTCTGATTTTCAAGATAAAGTGCTTGTTGTGGTAAAACATTTGCTTCATTATTTACAACACGGGCCTTACTGGTAGCTCAAGTGTGTATTGCCATGGCAAGGGGTGTTTTTTAGTATAGAAAGGTACTACATTTATCAGCAGCTGGCACACTTGCATTATTGTTGGAATGAGGTCCCAAGTGAGAAACAGAGACTGAAGGTGGCTACCTGAGCCTCCAGCTCAGCAGGAGTTTGTCACTGAGCTCTCTTCCCTGCTCCCACTACAAAAGAAGCCCCAAGTCCAGTTCAAGTCTTGGCAAAACCAGAACTGACACTTTTTGTGACTCAGTAAATTGGCACGCATGTCTGTGAGCAATACAGACCCACCAACTCCCCTTGCAGCAAAGGCATTTCAAAACAGACACATGTTCTTGGGAAAAAAATGATCACAAGGATGTTTGTCTCTACCTCCATACTAGTATTGGGGTCAAGGTCATCACACTCTGATTCCTCTGAGCTGTTTGTCTCCTTGTTTGGCAGCATGAAGAGGAAGAAAGAGAACAAGAGATTAGAAAAGAGATTGGTTAGTCATGGCAGAACAGCACAGTTGTGAGCAGCATAGAAATGGGTAACAGTAGGGAAAATGCTCCTAAAACACAAACAAAAAAACCAAACTGACAACAAAACAAAGGAAGCAAAGGCAAAGACATGCTTTTGCCAGAGAAGCAGCAGTGGTTCTGCAATTCGTTCAGGTAGTGAAAACAAGGAGGAAGCAAGAGGAGGAAGAACTGTGCCACCATGCTGGAGCAGCCGCTTCCCTCGGGCCCAGTCCTTCCTCGTCCAGAGGGTGCGAGGGCGCCCGGGATGCAGTGTCAGGTTCCTCCCTTTGCACATGCCAGGGCTACTGCACCAGGCTTGTTAGACAGAAAGCCTCTGCAAAGGAAAACACTTTATCATGGGCTCTCCTGGAGAGGGGTGGTTCCAAAGGACATGCTCAAGTGCTTTCCTGAATCAAGGCTGGGCTTTGTGTCAAAATTGCAACAAGTGTTTGCTTGCCTCTGTTGGGAGGGAAAGCCCCAGATTACTCCTGAGCAGGCCTCATGGTCGGTTTATAGGGATGGATCCTCTGAGTTGGAGCACAGTAGTCAGGCACCCAGAGCAGAAGATGGAGCTTAACCCCACAGTTCTCAACCTTTTCCATACTGGGAGATCTCAGAGAAAGAGAGAGACGCAGACACACAGACACACACACACACACGGACACACACGAGACCTTCTCCTGGCAAGACAGAGTCAGCATCTCTGCCCTGTCTGATAACATGGAAAGAAAAAGGTCATTGAGACCATCTCCCTAGACCAAAAACCTTAAGAATCCCCACACTGGGAACCAGTTATCTGAACATCTGGTGAAATACTGGCCTAAAGAAAACTCATCAGCAAGGCCATTGGTTCACCCAGTGGCTTTCTCACTGCTGCAGCTGCTCTGATGAAGCTGCAGACTGGGCTAGATCAGAGGTCAGTAAATCACTAGTGTCCCAATTTTAAGTTATTTAACCATGTATATAGTTGGGTTTCTTAATGAAGATTACTTACTTGCATGTGGGATGCCAGGAAAAAGAAAACAAAAAACAGAGACTGCTTTTTATCTTGCATGCAAAAATCCTGCTAAAATGGATAGTACAAAAAAGGAACCAAAAAAAAAGAAGATAACTGAAGTAGAAAAAAAAAAATCAACAAAAACCAAAAACCAAACTCAAAATTGCCACCCCCTCCCTCTCTTAGGAGAGGATGCTACAGGGGGTGGAAAGGATGGGAAGCAGGAGAGCAGCACAGAGCTTTCAGATGGCCTTACTCACTTTAACAGAGACTTTGTTCCCCAGAATATCCTTGGATTTACGTGGCCCATTGGCTTCATTTTTGCCACTGCTCTCCTTTTCCGCCCGCTTTCTCATGCGCAGGGTATGCCATGAACATGACTTCCTGTTGTACCAAAAAACGCAGCAATCAAATGGCAAATCATAGCAGGAAGAAAGGTTTTGGAAAGGGGAACCAGGATCCACATTTGCAATTACTGCAATTCCCTAGAAGGTGAAAGCCACTGGCAGGCAATAAGCCTGTCTCAATCTCAGCAATGAGAGCTGAAGTTAAAAACCAAACCCAAGAGTTCTGCAAAGCAGATGTTGTGCCACACTTGATGTTTAAATGCATGGAGCAGGAAAAAAATGTCCATGATGGAAGCACAGGCAACTCGAACTTGGTCATCTGGTTTCAGGGACTTTGTCTTGCATTGCCACAAATAGAAATTTATTTTAATTTTGCTACATTTAAAAGACCAATTTGGTCCTCAGTTCTGTTGGTTAAAAGCAGTGCAACAAATATAAATATATAAGAATGGTCCTAATAGATTACTCAGTATAGTAAATTAAAAATAATAAAAAATTCAAGTTGTTGCTCACTACATCTTGCTCAGAACACAAACAGCTCAATAAATAGGAGCTGCATTCTTAATTTTCCAAGAGATAAGTCATTTCCTAGAATGACAAGCTCTGCTGTGCCTCTCAAGACTAAGAATTTCCCATTTGACTTTTCCAATCCAGTTAAAGAGGACATCGGTCAGCCCACGGGTTTTGGCTAGCATCACAGCAGGCACCATTTCCAGTAAATTTTTCACCCCTTATTACTGTTCCTATGACCTTATTCTTGGAAAAAAATAATAAAAAACCAATATCACCCTTTGTAAGAGCAATGCTGTGCTGACAAGAGAATTGCATATCAAAGCAGACATAAGAAATTAAGAAAAAACCAAAATAGTTCTTGTTATGGATTTCATTTGGTTTAAATAGTGGACAGGCTGGAGGGGAATTTGGGGAGGGATATGTTATCCAAAGCATAAAGCTCTCGAAACAGCCGTGTGATGAGCTGGGATCCAGGTTCAAAGCATCTGCCCACCTTTAAGTCATGCAAATTTGATTTGCATGTTTAAGCCCAATGTTTGGCACATGTCACGTCTACAGTACCTTGATACATTTTACAAAGGAAGTAGTATGAAATCCAGGGATCACCTGTGATGCCAATAAAATGCAGTATGTTAGCAAGGTAGGACCCAAAGGATGCCCCACACAGCCGACACTCCCCATGAACACTGTGTCACTCCTAAGCATCTCCTGCTTTTACCTCAGCACCTGATGGGAGCTGTACAATAGCTCAGTTAAATAAAGAACAAGCAAATGCTGCCAGGGGCACAAGACTCAGTTGGGTCATGACAACTGTTTTTGCAACCAGGATTAGGGTCTGCACTAACTCAGCCAGTACGGGCAGTCGTGTCTGAGCACAGGGAGCACCAGAGCACCCTGCACGGCTCAGACAGGCACCAAGTGCTGACTGGTATTTGGGCATTTCTGGACACAGTCCAAATGAGAACTTCAGAGCAGGGGAAGTTATCCAACACTTCAGAACTGTTATGTTTTCGTTTAGGATATGTAAGAGTCAAGAACATGGCTGATGGACTCCGTGACTTATTGGTGAATAATTCATGGTGCCAACACTGCTGGATTGGCCATATAATTTGTGTACAGTATTTTCCACAGAAGACACAGTTTTATTACTTAAACTAAGTAGTCAGTGTGATCTGTCAGGCTAGATAGGGTTGAAGATAGCACAGCTCCAAGTTTTTTTTACTCATAGGACTCCTATTATTCAAGCACATTTCTGTTTTCAGGGTTGTTTTAGCTGTTTGAGTCTGAACACAACATTTAGGACATCAAATCTCACTGCTGTGAGAAAGAGAAAAGTGCAAATCATGTGTCTTTCAATTTTTTTACACCTTCCTGGCCACAACTCATCTGCCTACAGAATTTGATGCAGAATTTTACTGTACAGCTGCCATGCAATCAGTCTTCACCAGGAGTCTGGTACCGTGGATGATTCTAAGGGCATGTGGTTGGATATTGTGGCTCGAGAGGAACCCGGGAATGGCTGTGGAGGATGTGCAACAGATGTGCCAAGCAATTCCTTTGGCTTAACATGCAATTCCAGGTAGCATTCATTACTGACTGACAGGTAAAGGCATCATTTCTCTTAACTGAAACGGCAGCAGAGATCAAGTTATTATTTTTAGTGAATCTGTCATGAAATCTTTCCTCGTGTTCAATTTTGCACCTTGAAGTATTTGTGTAAGGTAACACAATTTGTAGCATACATCATGCATTACCATCTAGTCATTTTAGATGTTAAAAGAAATCAACAGGTATTACTGAAAAGAGGGTTGTACCTTCTGTATTTAATACCAAAAAACCACTTTCTTGCATTAGTCATTTCAGACTGACAAATTTCTAAAAATCAGAAAAGAAAAATATATATCCACACATTTGTTAAATAAGCAACAAAATATCATAAACAAAATTAAAAACAAAACAAAACAAAATCAAACAAAAAAAAGGATCAAACTAATTATTTTACCTCATTAAAACATGCTCATGGTGAAAATTTATTTTACATATTTAAAATAGTACATTTAAAATTAGTTACATTACAGGTACAATGATGAACATTGCGACTATCCATTATATTGCACAACCTGACTTCATCAATATGAGTTTGTTTCTTTTTTTTTTTTTAAATAGTGCAAAATACTTTATACAGGAATGTACTTGGATGGGGGTCTTGCAAACCAAAAAATATATTACAAAAGTTACTGCAAACAGAAAAAAAAACCCAAAAAAAGAAAAAAAACAAAAACAAAAACAAAAAAAAAAAAAAAAAAAAAAACCCAAAAAAAAAAAAAAAAAAAAAAACCCGAAAGAAAAGATACAAGCTGTACAAGGAAATTGCCATAGACAACAAAATCTCTCCTCCTTGAGAAGCAAACCTCAGTTCAACACAGAGCCTGGATTTTTGTGTTTGGTTTGTTTTTTTTTTTTATCTAGATGCTGTTATAACCAATATATAGATTAGTAACTTAATACAACATAAATATAAGTCCAGTCCAAGCAGGTCCATGTTGGTGTAAAATGGTGTCACGTAAAGCATATCTTTAACCGTTTATGGTTTTATTTCTCTCCAAAGTATAAACAAAATCCCACAAAATTAAAATAAGCAGAACCCGAGCTATCCACCATGGCTGCCCGACGCTGCAGATTGACCACTCAGCTTGTTCCAATGGCACTGTAGATAAAAATCAGCAGGATTTCCCTACCATTTGGGTTTGTTTATTTTTATTTATTTATTTAATTTTTCTCAAAAAATCCACATAGTGCTCCCAGTGAAGCCAATATGGCACTTACTTGATGCTTCCATCGCTATTATCTGCAGTGGATTTAGGGAGGGGAGCCAAGATACTGCCAGGGATCCATCCTTCAGCAGCTGGAGAGTGGTCATTTGCGGGCTGGTACACCAGGAACATGTTCTGCTGGTTGATAGCAAGGATCTGAACCACCTCTCCTTGATTCACACAGATCTCATCCTCCTTCAGTGCATAGTAATCTTTAATCACCACCATGGAAGAGGTCCCATTGCACCCTCCCAAATCAGTCTGAAAACGGACACAACACAAACCAGTGAGCGGCCGGTGCGGAGGAACCTGCCCTTTCCGGCAGCGATCCCACTGCTTCATGTCCAGCCTAACCAGACCAGGGAAAAAGACACAAAACACTTGGAAGTTCACATTGGCAGATAAGGATTTTAAGGATCTAAAGGTGGCAGTAACCTAATACAAACCAGCCTCCTATCTCACATCAGACTTCAATGCTGCTAACAACTGTGCCCCCGGGTGTTCTCATCTGTGGGAGGTGTTACACATGAATGGTCTGTGCTGAGCCAAATGGGGAGAAAGACCAACGAAGCTGAGAGGATACTCACAGTTCAATATAGGCCATATTGAAAGTGGCTTTGGTCAACCTCAGTCAGCAGCAGGGTCCAAACACGGTTGGTGGCCACTGACCCTTTGGTAGTTTGTGTGCAGCGCACATGTACCCAAATTATAACCTTTAGCTGGCACTCTGTGAGCTGTCTGAACTCTTCCCTACCATACACTATTTCAAGAATGGGTGGTTAATGGATATTAGAGAAGCCTGAATATTGCTTCTGCCAGTACTGCAAATGGATATCTAGTTCACCAGATCTGCAAGCACAGTGCCCTGAAAAACACTGGGATCAGTGCTCCAGGGTCAGGCTCTGTCTGTTTCCCAGATGAAGTGCCATCCATGTGGATGCCAGGGCTTTTGCATGAAGTGTTTAATCCCAAATCATGTTACCCCATTGCTTCAATATGTTGATTCCTGTTGACCTGGTTAGCTGCTAATTAAAGCTAACATCATAGATCACCAGTGGTGTAAGAAATGGGCTGTGAGATCATGTTTTATCAGATGAGCTCAGTACCTTGCTTTGTTCGTACTTGTCTCCGGGCTGTGAGTGCTCATACCCTGTGCTGCCATTGGAGGTAGATATCTTCAGGGGTGGGAGAGATGGGTTACGGCTTGTAGCCTTCAAGGGCTTCTCAGACCCTACTGGGATGGAAGAATGGGGCCTGGTGTTGGGCTGAGGGACCCTGCCAGCCTGGGGCCGCAGCACCGCCGAGCTGCTCTCCTTGCGTTGGTACTCGATGGGCGACTGCAGCGCTGCAAGAGAGGACAAGAGTCAGCCACACACTCCCAACAGCCTTGCCAGGGCCTGCAGAGGTGTTCAGACAGGTGGGATGGTTCAAACAGAACAGCCCCCTATGCTGCAAACCAAAGGGGAACAGGAGATGCTGCCTGTGGAGGCACATGGCGTGCTCACGGCTAGACAGGACACAAGCACTTTACACTGTGCTGTGCATGAACTGAACACAGCACTCCAGGCTGGTGGGAAGAACAGCTTCTCTAACCTACCCAGTGAGTAGGCTAAAATGTTTGCCATTTATAGCATACAAAATTGCATTCATTTTCCTTGAAATCATGCAAATTAATCATATCCTGTAGTCAAAATAAATGAAAGCCTGACTAAGAGGTGCACAGCACACTTGCAGTGAATTTTGCTAACATCAGAACACACAGGTCAAGACCTCTAAGTCTCATTTGCCTATTCCCAAGAAAGTGTGACTACTCAATACTCTTCTGACATGATGCACTGCAACTTGGCTCTCAATGTGCTTTCTACATCAACTTTTTTGGTTCAAGCAAATGGCAGGAACTGATCAACAAGTGGGAGAGTATAGATGGCACCAAGACATTAATCCCAGCAGTCCAAACCTCTCCAAAAAACACCCAACAGGCAACACTAAGCAGCTTCATAAGCCGTAAAAAAAACCAGTCTGCTTGTGAGAGTAGATTTTATAGTCATGGAGAGAGCTTGCACTGGGAAATGGAAGGATAAAAATTCCAGATCATAAAGAAATAAATAAATTGTTATGTTTGGAGGAGAAGGGATCAGGGTTGGGACTCACAGTGAGCATATCTGCTGGGCTCAGGCTACCAGCCCCAGACCTATGGGCTTGTTTTTTTGCCTGTCATGTGGCTTTAACAGATGATTTATAGTCAGTTAATGCTGTGTACATGCACCAGACTAAACCTACTGGAATGCAGAGAGACTAGTCTAGCAAGAGGCAGACAGAGGACATAATGTCACAGCATCAGCCCCACCAGGGAACCACAACAGAAAGAATGTCTTTCCCAACAAGATGAAAAGGAAAGAAAAACATAAAAGCTCAGCACCACACAGCACACTCTCTAGCATTCCCCTTCCAGAGAAAGGCAGGACAGCTCAAGAAATCACTTCATACTAAAGAACAAATGACTGAAAAAAATAAAAATCAAGGAGGATGCCAGATCACCATTTTCTTCAAAAGGACACAGACATAAATCTGTAACAATCTGGAATATTACTTATCTCTAAACCTTGACCCTTGTCACAAAAGCAGATTGTATTTATGCCACAGTGACTGCCAGTTTCACTTGCTTACCTCAGTTGCAGCTGGAAATGGTTTGGTCCTGCTGCAGACCAGCCACAGAGAGCAAGGAAGGCTGGAGAGAACTTTGACAATGGTTTTGACAGTGACATTTTTCTATTTTGTACAGCAGATTAGGCTGCAAGGTCTTTAGCAGTAAGATTGGAGTGGATATTATCAGTCTATCTTGAAACAATCTACTGTACTCAGTGCTTTCCAAGGGTATTTAGTTGAGTGTCCATTTCTGACTACTAATTCTACCATGAACTATCACAGTGATGCCTGGCTTCCAGCCTCCTGTTAAACATCTGTCAGTATTCTTAGAAGCTTCTGGCAAAAGTCAGTGTCCATCTAGTTCCATGTTCTCTCTTTCTGTCTCAAATTACCCCCATAAAACATAATTTAAAAAAGGTACAGATAAACGACATTTTCCTTATGAAACATGTCCAGCAGTGACATATTTTCTTTACAGCTTGCTTCCTAAAGAGCAGTCACAACAGCCCATCATTGATGCACAGCCTGCTTCTCAAGCTTAGAAGCTTTTACTTTTCCATGGAAAAATAGGAAAAACTTGAACATTACACTTTTACATTAATGAAGTTTGGATGCAAATCCCATGCTTTGTACACAGTCCCTACTTTTTAGGACTTCCCTGGTGAATAAAAAAAAATTAGAGACAGTTTGGGCAAGAACTCAAGGGGAATATTTTGTTATTAAGTTTATGCAGCATTGGCTCAGTGTGGATTTAATATGATTTTAAGGACAGAAAACATCTGTTTTAATGAAATGCAAAGCTAAAGAACATACTTAAAGATTAGTCAGCCTCAATAAGATTACATTCTAAAATCCACTTAAAATGTTCTGGACTGGACAGGCTCTACTGGATACAATACCATTTTCTTGGATCTTATTTATAGTTTTAAGGTAAATCCTTCAGCTTGTGTTTTAACATAAATCTATTTTTACTTTTGCTTTAGAGATAGTGATGATTATGTTCCTAACCCATCGAACTTCTTGCTAGCCTCATAGAAGATAGGTTGAATAGGGGCTATGAAGATGCCTCAGTAGAAAAAAGAGGTTCACAGAGCAGTAAATCCTGTGAAGATGAGAGAGTACTTAAAAAAATAAAAAGAACAACCAAGAAAGATATGGAAGGGACAGAAAACCCCTGCATTAGTGCCTGTGGAGCTCTCACATGGCTTTTAAAAAAAATCTGTAGCTAACTGCTAGTGGAACTTATTTTTATTTCAATAATTCCTCAGTCAAAGCCAAGTGCACTGACATAAAGCCATCAAGCTTTGGTACCAACTGGCCAGACTGGAGAACTTAGACTCTTCATCTCACCAGTGTATCTAAGGAATCATTTTACAATGGTTGTATGAGGCCATTTCTATTCCAAGTCACGAAAACCCAATACCAACTTGTGGCATCATGGGTGAAATATATTTTCCTTCTCAGCTCAGTCATAGATTCTGAACTGTCACAAACAACTTCTGCATGTAACCCCATATAACCTCTGAAAAGTAAAATTAACCTGAATTAAAGTTTTTAAAATCTCCACATTGAAGAAAAGGGAACCTTTGTTTTGATGGGAACCAAAAGAGCCTCTTCTCATTTTGCAACAAGAAATCCAAAAAACCAAATAATAAAACCCCTAAATAAAATAAAAAAAACCCCTTAACATATTGTGCCAAGCACAAACATCTTGATTCAAGCAAATATGTTTTATTATTGAACATGTACTAAGCTATTAAATATAGAACTCTAATATAAGCTCCATAAAATAAACTGTTTTGAAATTAATAGTGCAAAGCAATCTTGGAGGCATCCAAAGCTACTTTGTTGCTTCCAAACAAACAAAAGAGATACTATTTTTAGATTCTTTCTCTAGTCCTGTTCCCTTCTCTTACCCTCATCCACTCAGGAGCAAGAACAAGCTAAAATTGTTAACTGAATTTGATTCCTCTATATTTTTAAATTACACACTTTTGTTGATTGCGTGTGTGTCTGGTTTTCGAGGGAGTTTTTTTTTTTTTGAAACACAGCTTTAATTTGAAATATTATTTCAGACCATCTCAAATCTATTTTTACAGCAAAGCTGATACTTTGGAAAGGCCCCTTGTTCATGCACAGCTCCCATGGCTCCAGGGAGAAACAAGCCCTTGGCCCTTGTTTCCCTGCCCAAAGCTGCTGCTGCCCTGAAGAGCTGGGACATGTAGGGGGGTGCATGGTGAGGCAGCCTTCATCCCACCTCACATCCTCAGCTGGTAGCACAGAGTGGTGTCTAACAGGAGGTTCCTGGGGATAAACCTTGCTCTGAGTACATGGGAGATGCTGTGTGCACACAGTGCAACCTGGCTTCATCATGGTCTTGAGATGGCTTCAGATTTAAACTCTCACTGTACAATGGAAAGCACCAGGTGACAGAGGCCTGCAAACCCCAGTACAAAAGCACCACCCACAGAGGGACCTGAGGAACATGAACCCAACTGACACATGCAGAAGTGGCTCAGTAATTTTCTCACAGAGGAAACAAAGATAAAGATTCTAAATCTCATTTAGCATCACAGTTTGGGAAACAGAACAAAGACCATGTACATACCGTTTAGGAAATCTCTTTGTGTGTCCAGGACCTGGTTGATGTCCTGTACCCAAGCTTGTTGAATTTCTGGATTAGCTGCCTGCAGAATGACCCTCTCTGATGTTTCCCGGCTCATTAGAGCAAACTTACAGGGATCATTGTCCACATTTTCTTCAATGATAAGGTAGTTCATCTGAAACAAGCCAAGGTAAGCATGTTACAGGGAGCATGAGTTAACATTACACAAGAATCAAAACTGTTGTGAAATGTTCCTGAAAATAATTAAATCCAATACCAAACTGTTAGATCATAATCAGAAGAATTTGTCTCACCTAGATTTACCCAGATAAATCTAAATCTTAAATATGATGTTTAATAAAGCTCTGACAGATGTACTAGACATCCATCCACCTTGTCTTGAATTACAACTTCTATTTTAGGTAACACAGACCTGACTGGTGTGCTTAAAATTTACTGAAACCCATAAATAGACCAAATATGTTCCTATTAATATGTTAATAAAGTCTATCATTCCACTGATTTAAATAAGTGTTTATATTTCTTGTCCTCTGATAAGAAAGTCTCAGTCATTAGTGTATTTTAAAAATGGAATAGACTGTGCACAGGGATATAATGAAAATAAAGAGCAATTCTCTCCTGTGATGCTCTACCAGATCTTATTTCTAGCAGATTAGAGTCATCTGTGTGCAATCACTTCACTTGACTGTAGTCACAGATACTCTTTCTGGAAATCACATGGACAGCAATTTTGGCTGCTATCCTGCCCTTGTGAGGCTTCTGTTTTAAGTGTACTCATAACTTTAGCTTTTCCTGAGATACTTTGGGTAGTAAACAAAAATAGGCTGGCATAGCCTCCAAAAAAAACAAGACAGGGACTGTCTTCATGTCAAAAGCAGACAGCTCTGTAGACTAAGGCAGTAATGCCCCCTAGAAGAAATCCATCTCCAACTGCTCCATCTGTCAAGGTATGGAGAGATCCACTCCGTATCAGAATACTGTCCAGCATTCAAACTGCAACATGGAATTAGCCTCTTCCTTTGCTTCTGGGGGTCCCAGTGAAGTTACAGTGACAAGCAGGAACTGCCCTGACATGGGGACAAGGAAAGGGACACACAGTGAGCCTGGACAGTGCTCTTGCTCCCGGTCCTGAGCTCATTCTCCTGTGGCTGATACCCAAACCAGTCCTGGTATGGCTCCAGGTAAAAGATGTGTAGAGTCCCCTAACCTTCTATTTCTGTCTCAGGGAGATGCATTCTTCAAGGCTTCCACTTAGGTATTTTGAGAGCCTGGAAGACATCCAACTGAGAAGCATCCCAGAAGGGATGTGCCATTTCTCAACACTAAGGACCTTATCATGTAAAAAAGGGTTCTTCACTAGTGCAGGACAAGATGCTGATGTTTCTGTCTCAGTTTGAGTGTGACAGACCTTGGAGAACAACACTGGTGAGTCTCATCTCACTGACAGACCAGAACAGCTGCATTTGCAGTCATATGCACTTTTTACTCTGTGGCTGTGACAGAGGAAAGAAACAGGATTTGTGGTGCTGGCTCAGGTGGAGGCCCCACTGCGAGGTGAGGATGCTCAGAGCCTAGGGAGGTCCTGCTCCACTGAGAGCCACAGCTCCTCTCTGTGGGAAACAGACAAATGCAAAAGCAGCCTGAAGCTGAAGTAGGGGCTGGGAGGGAGGGTGTGAGAGCTGCCAGCACACAAACTCCGTGCTGAGGCTGGGGAGACACACATGGAGCCACAGGGGATCCCACACTTGCAGTAGATACTCAACAGGAGAATGAGCTGTCTGTCAAGTGGAAGAAGAGAGGCTGGAAAGTTATCACATGAAAATTTTAAACTCAGGCAGTGGGAACAGCATTCCTTTCGTAGGCTGTTTAACTCGAAAAGCAACTCATACCCTTGAGGCAAGCTGATTTTATTGACATTAGGAGAGATTTATTTTTCTCTCTTTATCTACAATATACAATTCAGGAATTGTTTCCTGCAGATAAAAGCCTCATTGTTATATATACAATAAACTGAAGTAAAAATGATTCATACTATTTCTATCTCCAATTTTAATAATTATTTAAATCATCAAAAAGATAAAATCAAAGCTGATCATCTAAATCAAGATGATTGTTTATTAGTACACTTTAGATTTTCCCTTTATATCCTATAATTTGGTTGGAAACTATAAAATACACTGACTTGCAAATGGATATAGGCTTTTCAGTAAATGCTGCTGTTTCCATCAGCCAAGGAGACAACCTCATTTCAGTAAATATGCTGTTTACTGTAAATTTGTTTAGTTATATATGTTAGTATGCATAATTTCAGCTGATAGTGTTCTCTTCTATTTCATATTAATGCACCATTTAAAATTTAGAACAAACATTTCAGCAATTTAATGCATTCTCCCATGTCTCTTAACCTATATCTTTGAAAAGGAAATCAATGCCAGACTGGTTTCTCAGCTTTGAATGACCCAGAAATTCAAATTAATCAGTGATTCTGCTCTTTCTGCAGGCACAGCAAAGGCTGTTCTACCAGGAGATGTGCAGCACTCATTCACCTTCACTGGCCATTTCACAGGTTAACTTTGCATTTGTTCAACAAACAAATATTTCCCCTGGTTACTTTCAGTTTTTACTTTTAGCCCCAGCCCCATAATCTGGACAGATTATTTAAGACCAAAATTAACTTCTTGAAACTTTCTTCATAGTTTAGCTGGTTTTATAATTTCTTACAGCTGTATTTTTAGAATTATGTGTGGTTTTATTTGTCTTTGAAACATTCTTGCAACATCCATCTTTGTAGTAAGAGCCCTCACCCCAATTAGGGAGAGTATTTCCAGTAATATCATATAAAGGCTTAGTATTGACTTATAGTTTGACTGTTTTGGATATTGTACCTTCATCTACCTTTTATGAGCATGAATAAAAGCAACTATTGTAAACTTCCTTTGATTACTGCAGGTTTTGTAGCAATATTTGCTAATTCAGAGCTATGAATGATAGAGGACCTACCCTGGCTGTGTTCCTTATAAAATTTACCCAGTAAATTTAGACACCCAGTGGTTTATTTAGAGATGGTCTTAAACAGTGTCTGATCCACTGAAAGGTAAATGCAAATGTTTTCTGCTCGTTGCTGTCCCCCTGTGACAGGATGAACCTTATGTGACTATCAAACAGAATATGCTTCTCCCCCTGCATTTCTTACCTTTATGCTTTTCTTGAACATGTAGCCTGGCGTTAGAGATCCTTTTCTGAGGAGTTCACTGAAGATAACTATTTGCTCAAAGAGAAACACCCTGCGTTCCTTGGGTCGGGACTGCACCCCAGAATCCTGCTCTGTCACGTAGAAGGTGTCCTGCTGCAGCAGCTTGCCTTGAGCTGTCAGTTTGCCCTGAGGAGCAGACAAGGCACCCTTGTTACAACCCCTGACCCTCAGTGATCCCACAAGCTGATATGCTCAATTTCATGCAGCCCAAGTTTTCCAGGCAGCCCTGCATTCATGTGAGACAGACCTGCTCTAAGTTACCAAAGCAGCAATCCTGTAAATCGTGACCTCAGCTGAAGACAAAGAGCATAGGTTTTCCTTGCTCTCATTGCCACTGGCTGTGTATATAAAACCTAAAGCAAGAGGTCTCAAGCAGATGTTTTGTCACTTCATTTCAAACCCTGTTCCCATCATGCAGTTTGTTACTGTAGTGCTCCAGTCAAGAGCTCTCCATCATGCCCTAAGCCAGCAACCACTGGCTTAACACCTCTGAATGTGCAAAAGCCAGGACCTACCTGTTTGTAGTGTGTAAGACAGTAAGACAAATCTTAATTAGTTTTAGAGATAAGACCTCTCAGCAAAGCCTACACTGGCTTAGTTACAAGCCACAAGCTGCAACCTGTGGGGTTGTAACTCCCAAGTCCCCTCCTGGATGTTGCCGAACTGAGTGCGAGCTGTTAACATGTTAATGCCAGGTGACCTTACTAATAGGCAGAGCAGGCTGGTTCATCACTTATTTTGCTCTGGCAATATATATAATAAGTCTCATTAAAAATTGCAGAAGCTTTTACAGACCTCACATTTTGAAGAAACAATATGAATTGTCACAAGTTTAGAGTGAGCGGTGTATCACCCCCCCCACCTTTGAAACCTCACCAAAGCATGCAGCTCAGCACTGCAGAAGAACAAGCTCTAGATAGAGCAGCTTGGGTAGACTGCAGAAGGATGAAGTATATCATAGAAAGATTAAGTAATTTTCCTTGCCTAGTTACTATTATAAGCAGAATGCAAATGCATACCTCAAAGCCTTGGAGGCGACCCAGGTTCATCATGTCATTGCAACGTTTTGGTACAAGGCACATTAATTCAACTGCTTTCTGTTGAGGAAAAGGGATGTTGCATTATTAGAAGAGAACCAGAGAGTTCCTGAAAGCACAGTGTCAAATAATGAAGTTCAATAGCACGATTGCTGCAGTGACTCATGGTGAGGCCCTCATGAATAGATGTCTAAAAGAGGATGGTGCAGGACTAAAATGCAGGATTGCGCCATCATCTTTTAATTCTGATTTAAGCTAAGAGAAATACCACATTTAGAATACCAGCAGGATCTTCAGCTATTGTCAAAGGAATAGCGGGGTTCTCATTCCTCCATACAAAGTCCCATTAGGCCTATTGTCCAGGGCATGAAAATGTACCTCTATCTCGGAGCACTCCAGACCAGCTTTTTCACTATACCTCAGGAAATCCTGGAGAAAGCAGAAAGGTTTGCATTAAGGCACTTCAGAAAAGAGAGAAGAAAAGGCACCAGTTTGAAAAGGAAAAAGCATATTCAGCATGTGATTTTCTGAGAAGAAACTTGCTAATATTAATAAATTCATCTTCAGAGATTGCTGAATGTCATAACCACTTTAGAAATACAGAAAAGGGGTGGGGATGGTTGTTGAAAAGATCACAGAAAAAAAGACAAAGCTGGGGTTAGTCCTTGGGAATGCTTACTTGGTCCCTGTCTTAAGCCACAAGACCACACACACACACAAAGATGTTTCTTTTCCTTTTGGCATTTTGGGGAACACACCACTGTGCCTTTGCTAGTGTGCAATTCTCAAACCTGAGCTGATGGCAGCCTGCTGGGGTACAGTTCAAAAAAAAGAGGAGAAGCCAACTCAGAGCCCCTGTGCTGCTGGAGATTACAGAGTGGGTTCAGATATGCCTGATTTTAGATACTGGCTTCAGACCAGTATCTAAAATCAGTACCTATCTTGGGATGAATTTTCAAAAGTGCTGAGTAATTGTCATTATGGATAGGTCAGCATAAACCAAAGTGGTCAAGCTCCTTGGGAAAAGAATTGTGGCGAGCTCCCCAATATTTAAGACAACAGAATATTCTGAAAATTAGTTTCTTCAGCTAATTTGAAGACAGATACTCAGAAATGGAGGCTATAGCATTTACTAGAAGCATGCCATTCAGCACCAAAGACAGACTTTAGCAATACACTTGTGTATCTTTGTTCCAATTTTAAAAAATTGAAAGTTTGCTCTGAAATTTCAGAGGAAGAAAACTCCTATTTGAAGTGTAGCTTTCTATAAAAGTATTCCAAAAGAAAAGAAAAAAAAAATCTGTTTACTATCCTACATTACAAACCACTCACACAGATGTGGCCTCCTGCTCTCTGGACATTTTCCAAGGCCTCTGTCACTGTATGCCTAGGGAGTAGACTCCTCTTTCCTCTTAATTTGATGAATTTATTCCTCAGTTAAGTCTCAGGCCAATTTAAAATAACAGCATCTAGCACAACATGCAGACTACTGTATAATCCAAATTCTATCCTTTCACTCACCTTGAGAAGAAGCTGGTATTTAGTTATTCTTTGAATGGGTTTAATCAAAAAGTCACTGATGGTCAGCCGTTGGCTTATTTCCTGCTGAACCTCCTAAAAAAATGAGGATTAAAAACAATTGCAAACAATCACAGAGTAAGACAGACAACATGATAAAACGTCTCAGCAGAGACTTATTTCCACAGAAAGTTGGTCTGTTCTTAATCTTTTGTTTGCAAGAGGGAATTTCTGAGGATTTAAGAATCTGGCATATCCTATTTAGGCAAGGCCAGTGTAGGAGTTGTGACCGAGCTGGAAGGCGTTGGGAAGCACAGGCTCCCTCCCCCTCCGAGCTGACCCAGCAGCCCTGCAGGGGCTGAGGGTCACTCTTCCCACGTTCTGCACTGGGGATTAGCTCACAAGTGAGTCCTGCAGAACAGGCCTCCTGCTCTGGGGTGTAAGCAAACATCTTGCCCTTGTTAAACAAGCTTCTTTCACATTGCTATCAAATTGTGTCTAGTCCCAAAGACTTCTTGAAACAGACAAAGTTACTGGGGATTTATGAGAGGCACCATCCAGCTCCAACAGTTTTTACCTCCCCTGTTGTTTGTACACTACTGATTTAAAAGTCTTGTTTTGCCCGGGACAGAAATTAGTGCATTTGTGGTACTCTGAGGGCCACACACAGTTATTACTGAATTAAATATTTATTAGAAATTCACAAAATGAGAATTTGAAAGCAATTAAATAATAACACTTTCTCCATATGGCAGAGATCTCAGCAGCACGTGCAGTAGCAAAATGTTCAGGAGTTTGCTTTAGGCAAACCCCACAGGTTACAGAACAGTCTGCTTGACCTGGACTCCCAGCTGTAAGCAATAATAATGTATAATGAGCCATGCTTACCTCAAAGTACGTTTCATACTCAGCTACAATATACTCAGAGCGGGGCTTGTTTTGGCAATACACCACATACATGTGCAATCGCCGCTCCTGTGAAAGCAAGAGGCACAGCAGCCACGTGAGATATTGGCCACCCTTCTGTTATTTAAAGGTGGCAGAAAGGTGCTATGATATTCTGCTTGGTCTTCCTTATTTTTGGTTTAATCAAAGATTTAGTTCGCTAAAACAGGAAAGAAATTCGGTAACTGGTTCTGTTCTCCACATCTGCACTCAGGCAACGGGAGCTTTCTGGGTCAGTGAGAGATGTTACACACACACTGACAGTCTGAAATTTCCTCTAGAGTTATACTCTGGCTAACATCTTGTGAATATGTAAATTGTAGCAGTGGGCAAGTATTTGCCATAATTGTATTTTGGCATATGTCCTTGAGCACATCGATTTTGCCCCCCAAGTAAGCTGTCTGCAACAGGACAATGATTAATGCTTTACTAAAATCCAGTTGCCCACTGAAAATGTGTAACTTTAGGGATACTTTGTGTTTAAATTCAGTTTAGACACCTAAAAGTATCAAGTCGACACAAACAGGTGTTGTTGAAAAGTAGCCATCTTACCCTAAAAGACAATTGTACTGAATAAAGGAAACAAAATAAAACTTACATGCTTAATAAAAAGCTGTGCTAAACGCTCAGGTTCTTGAAGACACTTTTCCAGTTCAGCCAGGAAAAAGCTGAAAGAAAGGATATGAACACTTCAGAATACTCCTTTAGGTCATCCCAGCAGCAAACCAGTCATCCTTCAGATATAAGAGTGACACTTTAGCTCCAGTACTCAATAATAAATGAAAAGGTAAGCTTGGCTTCAGCCCTTAGTGGTGGGATTTCTAAATCATTAGATGTGAGCTATGAAATGTGGAGGTCTTGTCTTGAAAACTGTCTGCTCTTCTTTACTGTGACAGTGGTTTCAATTTTCAAAAAGTGCTGATCACTATCTACTTGCAACAACCACTTTCTTTCACTGAGAATTCCCAAAGTAAAACCCTCCCATATACCAAAATGCTTGTGAAAACTCAGCTTATGAAAACTCCAGCTTTACTGGGAGTTCTCAGTTGCATGAGCAGACTTGGAGTACTGGTCAAGGTGAAAGAGATTGCTTATGTTTCCACCTGAATAAACCTGAATGTTTTGCTGCTGGAGTTGTGGTATGTTCTGTCACTGTTTTTAATCTCATAATAAATTGTAATATCTAATTCATAAAAGTCACAGTAATTCATAAACATCATCTCCATCTTGACTTACAGCTTCAGGGAGGTCATTCATTCTAGCTCAAATGCCCTTATCAAGAATAAACTGGGATGCCTAAAAGTGAGGTGAAAACTTCAGAAACACTGCTAAATTTTTCTATCTGGTAGGTAAATCCAGACAATCACCCTGTCCATGATCTTCCTCTTTTTCATTTCAGGATTTCAGTCTCAAATAGCTCCACAGATTTTTTGAGAGGACATGCTTGCAATGATCTGGTCCCAAAAAATCCGAGAACCTCAAAAAATGATACAAATTGGACAGATGTCCCAATTAAAAATCTCCATTGCTACCATTAGATACAGCTGCTTCCATAACCCAATCCTCTATAAATGCTACACTCATCTGCATTTAAATAGACTTCTTGACCCAGATATACAGAACTAAAAATAGGGAATCTTTCCATTTACAGGAAAGTCCTATCCTCACACTTAATCAAGGAATGGCACTAGTAAAAACACTACATTTTCTGGTATCAACTTAACATAAGGTGGAGGTTTCTCTGACATCTTTTAGTTTGTCATAAGGTCATCTGTCAGAACATAAAGACAGGCCCAGGACATGAGATAAGCACCTGTGGGACACATGACAGCACGGATACTGTGATTCCTGGGTGAAGGAAATGTCCAGAGCTGAAGGAAGATCCAGCCCAGTGCCCATGGCTCAAGTTTGCACATGCATGCTCAAATTTTATTTAGTTGGAGCTGCAGAGTATTTCCAAGTGGCAGAGTTGCAATGATGACCTTATTGTCCATAAGCAAGACATTGTTCAGAAAGTTACATGGGAAACGGTCCAGGGTTTGTGTTTCCAGCAGGTTTTCAAAATCTACTTTTATGAGTAAGATTTTTCAAGGAATGGAGTTCCTAACTCAGAGCCAAAAGCATCAACTAGGCCAAAACATGCCAGGGCTTTCAGGGGAGAAGGATCTTGAAGAAATTTGCATTTTATCACCCTGCTAACCAAATACCACTGGTATGGTCAGCCTTTGTGATCCAATCAGCTGCATGTGAAGATGTTTCTGAGAACCATGAGGGCACAGGAAGGAAACCATGACTTTCCAGCACTGACATTGCCCATCAGTAGGATGCACTGAGGCTACAGCTGTGACCCAAGAAACTCAATTATGGCAGCCCCAGTAGATTTTCTGAAGATCCAGTGAATACCTCAGAAGCAGCAGCTCTCTGAGAGCGATGTTGGGAATGCTTATGAGCAGTAGCCCAGGAGCTCTGGACGGAGCACAGTGGTACCTCCCAGTGACACCTCTTGTTGGGGCTCCCCAGCAAGAGTGGCAGAGCCATCAGCAGCACAGAACTGACACAGGGCAGCCTCCTGTGTGCAGCATCCCTGTCACACTGACCAGCACTGCTGGCACCGTGTTTGAACCAGCAGCAGACTGTGCCTGTGATCACAGACAGCATGACAAACACCCTCCCATGAAGCCAGGCAGTGCAAAGCTGTCACATGCCCAAGTTCTTTCTTCACTGGGAAAATTATTTCATGCAAGCAGGATGCCTTCCATCATGCATTTGTGCTGCTTCTGGCTGGGTAAATGAAGCTCTGTATCAGGATTTAGGCTATTGAGAAACTGTGGCTAAAAGCACATGAATCAGAACATCTTCTCAGGATTCAAGGTAGACAGGATTTGTGAACAGCACTTACAAACCAACAGAGACAATCTAAAGAGAGGCAATGTCCTTTGGAAATTCAGCCCTGAATGTCCTGATGATATTCAGTTAAAAGCAGCTTAGACATAGAGACACCATACAGCCCAATCCTCTATGGACAAGAGGTTAGAAAGGTGTTTAAAGAGGAACTAAACCAAAAACTTACTCCTTGTGCCAGTCATAGATCTGGTGAATATTGCCAAACACAATCTTGTCTTTCCCTTTCATATCTTCAGAAACTCCTTTTTCTTCCATCCTCTTCATGAAGCCCTTTAGGATTAAGGATCAGTGATTCAGCAAAGGGCTCATTTGAAGGGGGAGCACAATTACACTCTTTTCTTTTTAAAAGAAGCAAAAGTTTAAAGCTCGGATTTTTCACATTGAAAATGCTTGAAATATCTTTAGTACAATTTCAAACCAGAAACCTAAGTAGATACTTTAAATTAAATGATTTGCTTAAAAGAAAACTTTAAAGGATTTGTTTAGAATATCTGCAATACTTACACAAGCCATTATCAGATGTAATTGAAGTGACAAGTGTAATTGCAAGATAAAAGCTAAACAAAGTAGTTTGTCAAGCTCTTGGCTTCTCTGGTTAAGAGGAAGAAATCAGACTCTATTGTATAGAGTTCTTCCATTCATCACCATGAGTATCTTGTGGGAGCACAAAGCCAAGCAGTAAGTTTAGAGTCACAAGAACAGGATTTCTCACACGTCCTGAGAGTTTCTTTGTAAGCCTTTGGAGCACGACAGCCCTGTCAGGTTTGCCAGTGGTGCATGATGTAAACAGAAAGTAACACAAAAGTTTTCAAGTTTGGAAGCTTTTGAAAATCACTGTTAGACTGAGAATTCTTCCCTGGACTAGTGAATGCCACTAGTGAATCACGTCTTCAGTTCTGAGACGTTGCTGGGGAAAAAACTGAACCCTGCACTGAGTTAGATGAGACAGGTGATCCCTGGGGATCAGCAAAATCTTTACAAGTTGCAGCTTATAAAAAACAAAGACTGTTTTTTAATGTAAACCCGCCCCCCAAACTCTCTTTTATCTAAGGCTTTTTTGCAAAACAGTAATCCATAGGCCACACATGCATCTCAACATAGTTCCAGGCCCAGCTTCTGGAAAGGTGCTCAGACACAGGACATAAGTCCAGGTGAAAATTCAAGTAAAGTATGTGTTACCATTGTCCAATACGATGGGAAGAAAAGCATGAAATAAGTGGCAGTATCATAAGTTATTGTCCACCAATGCTTCCAAGGCTGCATTACAGCAAAAAGAGTTTGTCACAAGTAGGGTAGCCAAGAAAAACCTTTGTACACTGAAGTTGAACCTAAAATACAACATTTGCTAGATGGAAACAAAAATAGTTTCCAAAGGCATTTCTTCTTGTTTCTGTCAACATGAGAAGGAGACCATGGAAGCAGACTGCAAAATAAAGCAGTTTGTTTCTCATGCTGTATTTTTTGCTGTTGTCACTTGTCAGCATGGTGCCTTTTAGTGGGAAAACATTTTGCATAGCAAGGTTTGCTTCAGCTCACCTCCACAACAGTTCCCAAGTCTTTGACGTAGTCTTTTTCAGTCTGCACCAGCTCATTTAAGACAAACCTAAATTAAAACAGAACACACAAGTATTTGACCATATTCCTTGATGTTACCATTTGCTCCTTCACCACATATGACCTCACCATAAAACCCCATCATCATCCAGATCACACAACACAATTCACCCTTCACTCAGAGCTCAGTGGAATGTAAAAGACAAAAATGTCACATTTCAGGTCAGAGTAGTTTCAAATCTCTTAACTGTTCTTTCCTGCTATCCCTCTTTCCCTCCACATCCCAGAATGGTGCAAGAGCATCAGCACAAACAGCTGCCTGTACCCTGAACTACCCCTCCCTGATCTCTCCTCATTGCCTGTGCAACCCCCTGTGAATGATGGGGACCTGTCCTGACCCATTTTGCAGCAAGCTGGAGAGGATTTCTTGCCCCAGTCCATCTGGCTTTGCCCAAAATTTGTCAATTGAATTTCAGTTTTGAAGTTTCAAACACTTGGAAAACAAATCCCCTCTCCCTGTCAGAACTAAGAGCTTCATCTTTTGGAGTAGGTAATCAATGTGTGGGTGTTGAATGTTTTAACTCTGATTTCAGAGCTAATAACCCTGGCCAGGGGAATCACCTAATGAAGGCCTGATGCATGCAAACAACAGTAAGCTAAAAAAAGCCCCTCCTTGGTAAATAAAACTGACTAATCACATAATGTTCTTTTGAGGGCAATTTCAAAAAGTTGCTGCAGACAGTTTGTCATTCAATTATGCCAATACATAGATTTGGCACGTGACAAATAAACTCCATCTGTCCTCAAGTTTGCTACGGCAGTAACAAGGCTAACAAGACAGAGGAGTGCCTTCATGTCTGATATTGCTCTGTCCACATCAATCACCAGACTGGCCCACTTGAAGTGATAGGGCTGAGGGCAAACTGCTAAGATAAAGCCTGGTTTAAAAATACCTGGAGGGAAAAAAACCAACCAGACTGGCACTGCAAGGAGAGACTTAGTTATGAGAGGCTACTGAGAAAACAAATCTTGCTCCTGCTGCACTCACAGCATGTCCCTTGCTCAGACGAAGCGGAGGCGATACTTTGGCCATGTGGCAAAAAAAAGTCAAACAGCTTCTTGTTGGTTTGAGAGTGAAATCCACCCCCTTGGCAGCAGGCAGGGCTGGCAGCAGCCACACCAGACACTTGTGCTCTCCAGGGTGCCCTGCCAGGTTGTGCCTGGGCAGCAAACACGTGTGGGGCAAAAGGCAAGAGGCTGCTCTTTCCCAGCAGTGCGTGGCCTGAGCTGCACAGCCCCTCGGGCTGCCTGACCCACTGTGCCCTTGGGACAGGCTCCACAGCCCCCTCTGCCCACACAGGAAGGCTGGCAGGAGACCTTCCAGCTGGCACCACCTCTGTTTGCATTGCTCCCCACAAGCACAGAGAGCTGCTGAGGCAAGGGGAGAACCTCTCCCACCTACGAGGTTACTGCAAGGATCCACCTGGCCAAGTCCTGCTCTGAAAACAAAGAAGCAGGTACTTGTAGTACATAATACTGCAGGACATGCAGGCAATGTGTGTTTATTAAAAATCAGTGCAGCAACCAGGTTTCTGGTGAACAGACAAAACCTGCCATTTCACACCTGTACTAGGATTCAGGATCTGCAGCTCTACTGCCTACTTTAAATTCAGCACCAGGTTCCCTCCACTTGTCTTTTCCTACCAAGCAGGAAAATCAACCTTGACCATTCCTACTCATTCTCTGAAGCCCACCTGACACTGACCCTCAGAGGTACTCTGAAATTTAAGGTTTCCAAGATGTATGTAGGCAAAAAATTCAAGTTCACTCATCTGCTCTGATAACAGGGAGCAAGGGCAGGAGTTGCTTGCAAAGTGCCCTGGCCACCAGCAGGTATTGACTACACAGCTGTATTTAAACTGGCATGAACAGGAGCAAGGTTAGAGCCTCCTCACTTCTGACTGAGTCTGAATATCTGGCTATCTTAGAAACTCTGTATTAGACCTATACTGTGCAATGACACTCAATAAGACTATTGTCTTACTGCTCACAGAAATGCAGCATTCAAGCCTGATGGAATAAGGAGTTTCCTAACAACAGGGCTAACTGCTGGCATGGATGTGCTGCCAGGAGCAGAGGACATTGCTGCCCATGGCTGTGCAAGGGTTCAGCTGCTGTTTTGTGGAGATTCCAGGGTCACAGCTCGAGCTGGGAGATCAGCTGTCTCACATGACTATGGAATTAAACCCAGCAAACTGCAGAGACACAGAACACAGACACAAAGGAGCTGGAGGGGAGACAGATGTCTTGTGCTGAAAGCCACTAGCAGGTGCTCCCAAACATCCTGGTGTTTAGGAATTCTGGCAGCTACTAATTGCACGTAATAGGCTGCCAGTCCCCTGCCAGAAACATTTCTGTAGCTGTGCTTACAGTGGCAGAGGTCTCTGCACTAAAACTGCAACCTGCAGTTAGCTGCCAGTCACCTCATTAATGAATTGCTACCACAGGAACTCCAGATCCTGCAATACTGAGGAGCTTTTAGGAGACAGTCATGGGCAGAGATGTTCCCTGCAGGAAGGCTGACAGCTGCCTTGTAGAAAACTTTTTCCATTCAGGAACACATCCAGGAGTGTCATGTCCTTGTCTGCTGCTGGGAGTTGCTCCAGTTCCTCACTGTATCCCTTCTCTGGCTTCCTGCAACAGACTGCAGGAGCAAATGATGGCTTTCACAGACCTGTGACACTGCTTCTACTTTGTCTTCTACTCTTAACCCCTCCCTGCTCTCCCCTAATCTTTCCCAAATGGGGTGCTCTTCTTCCACCTCTCACCTTACCACTCCCATGAGAGCTGTATGGAACGTTACTTTTCCCCTCAATCTACCATTTGATTAAATCATTGCAGTTACTGCTGTTAGTGTAAGAGGTGATACAAAGAAAACAGCTACCTCAACTTTCTTTCATAAAATTCTTAATTCTGTTGCTCCAGTTCTCTGTGTTCTTCAGCTGAATACATATTTAAGAAAAGCTTTAATCATTACAGGCTTTGAAGGAATAAACATTATTTTGGTTAAATTTAAGGGAGTGTACGGCTAATTTTAAAAACCAACTTTCATGAGCTGTCACCACTTCTTTTTTCTGCCATTATCATGAACATGAGACTTTCCCAAATGGAACTTTCGTTTCAGTGGTGCGTTTCCAACACAGATGCATCTGAATCCTGTCCCTTCCTTTGCTAATAATGAGGGCAAAATTATCTCCTTCAAAAAATCCTAAAGGGATTCTCTGTTCTTTTTCTTAAAGGTAGCTAATAAGGTCAACCACATATCCCGCCTCTGAGAGCTGATTTCACCTCTGGCAATGCAGAAATTACTAATGCAAACATCTCAGTAATACCTGTTGAGCTCTTCAGAGGATTTTACAGCAATAGATATTTGCTATCTGGTGTAAAAGCTGTACATTTTAGACTGATGATGAACTTCCTGCATGTGGAAGTGCTTTTATGAAGTTTTTTTTACAGGTTAAGAAAAACCGGAATCAAGCAGAACAGTTTTACTCTCAGTTCCATGCTCACTCACTGACTACAAAGTACTCCTGAAGTGCTGCTGTGTGTCCTCCTTGGGTACATATTTTGGAAAGAACCAGTAATACCACTTACATCCTGCCTCTCATTGCTTTGGCTTTTTGTTCCTCTTCAAGGTTTCGTGGGGGAGTTGAAGGTGTCATTCCCTCATTTAAGCAGCCAGTGGCATCTTTTAAGCCTCCTCGGTAAGATCCTCCTTCAAGGGTCTAAAAAAACCCCAAAGAACAATAGAATGAATATTTTCCTTGAACTCCAGCATCAGTATTCAAGTCAGTTCTGCAACCAACATTACAGAGTATTCAGAAATAATCTCCTGCAGGACTTGGTGAAACATAACCAAACTAGTTTAGATTGATGTAGGACTCCACAAAAAAAGCCTTAAAACAGAGTTCTCATCCTCTTGGCAGGAGGTGAAAAAAGGTGTTCCAGTAGATCTGAGAAAAGAAAACTCTTCCAAATGATTTCAAATCAACTTGGAAATATCATGATGTCTCAATCAGGACCACTGTTAGGCTACATGTGGTTAAAGTTCCTCTGCCAAAAGCTGAATGGGGGATTCTTGTAGTAAAATAAAACACAAAAAGAAATAGATGGACATGTAATAGCCTTCCACAATAATTAAAGTTTGCCCCAAATCCTTTGAAAGTAGTTGTAATAGTCTAATAGACTGCATGTGGGGGAGAGCAAATAAAATATCATCCAAAACATATGTCTAACTGAATTAATGAAATACTTTTCAGGTTGTTAGTCCCTCAATGGAATAAAACTATTTTAAGTGAATTTCCTGGGAATAGCCTTCTTGGTTTCCCATGCCTCAAAGAGCTCCTTTACCACTCATGCCTTACCAAGCACACTATGAATGCTGACTTTCCTCATGTACCAACATCTGAAACTGAGAAAATACCAAAACCTTCTGAAATGATTCACTAGATAAAGATGCTTGCTCAGAGTTGCAGTAATATCATGATCACTGTGGGGATATTTATTTTTTTAACTCTCTTCATCATTCCAGTAGATGTAAGGAAATGAACCTTTGTAGGTTCATCATATCCCTTCTTGTTAATTATGTTAAACTTCTTCAGAGAAAGCATTTACTTAATTTTAGATGTCCTGGGACATGTAGAAAAAGGTTTGGCTTTGATATTAACATTTTTTAACTGCTCAGGGAAGACTTAAAAGAAGTCAAGATATGAAACAGGATTTACTCCTTGTCCAGCAGACGTGGGATCAGACAGTGAGAGTGCACAATATGAAATTTTTGAACAAATTAATCCCAGAGCATTTTTATTGCTTATTCCACTCCCTGCAAGAAAGAGTTGACAAGGCAGATTAAAAGTGACACAGGGATCTTTGTAAAATTAAAGCACAGCTGTGGTACTTCAAGCAGTTCTACTCTTTAGAGGGTCTTTTCATCGAAACCACAACACCAAACAAATTCATGTTGGGTAGTAAAACTCCTGTGCATCAGAACAAGCTTTAAAACAAAACAAACAAACAAACAAAGCATCCCACTGTGTCAAATATTTGAATACTAACAAGACCTCAGAAATTGTACAGTACAGTAGCTCACGCTCTGCAAAGCCCACTCCAGAAGTGACTTCTGACTACGCAGCACAGAGCCTATGTGAGATGTAGGCTTCACCTCACAGGGGAGCAAGATATCCACTACTGAGAAGCAGAGCACACAGGGTTAATAACAGCAGAGCAGATGAAGGTAGAAAGCAAGGAAACCAGAACAAGAGGCAGCCTTTAAAGCCCTTCCTTAGAGTCACATCGGGCCTGTTGTGTACACAGTTTTCACAGCACTAAACTTACCAGCTTAGTTTTGACCAACTTTTCTATTGCACTGACAAGATCCGCAGCAGTTGGGACATCGGAGGAGCTCTGTCGAGCAGCTAGCAAAGAAGAGGACTGCAAGACACCAGGTGGCAAAGGAAAAGCAAGTTAGCAGGATGAGAAGGGAGTAGGAAACCAAGCGGTCAGTGAAGAGGCTTCCGAGACAGGAGAAGGAGGGCGGAAGGGGAGCTGCAGGCTGAGAGGGACACATGCAGGCCAGGTGAGTGAGTGCTGCTGTGTCAGACAAGCATGGAATTGCCATCCACTTCTGGCTGCACACCCCCCTGCAGCAGTTCCAAGCATGGAACCAGGGCACAGCATCAGAGAACTGAAGTTCATTTACAAACACGTTACAATAATCTTAAAGCTCGTTCTTCTTCTAAGGCCATCTACAGTCTTACAGGCTCCAAAAAATTGATTTTCTTACTGGAGAAGTAATAAATTACCCCCTCCCCCATACATGCATATTTAATAAATGCAATTAAGCACAAGGTACACATGGAGTTACAGACAATAGGGGAAGGAAAAATCATCCCCGTCCTTTCCCCACAGATCAACTGCAACTCCAAATGAACTTAGATGACACCTCCCACTCATGCAACTTCAGTCATCTAAAACGTGTAACTCTTCTGTCCCTTCTCCACAACCACTGGAGATAAAATACCCCTACTCATCTCATCTCTCCTGGGTACCTGGCACAGGAGGGCAGAAGAACTCTTTTAGTTTAAGGTTTTTTGCTCTATAAGGGCACAGCACCCCTTGACTGCTGGCATAAGAAACCTCAGTCTGAACACCCAAATCCAGTTGATAGCTATCAGAATTGGGATTTACAAGCTCACCTGTATATACATTTCTGAAAGCAATACAAGCACTGACTAAAACTCCAAGCCCTTGGACAACCTCCTTCTGTTGTCAGGCTGACACAGCCTAAAGCATGGCTAAATTTTTATAAATTATGAAAAGGTTTATTCATCTCTCAGCCGCTCAATGAAAGTCTTGTGGAGGGCAGCTATTTCAGTGAAGTCACTGTGCAGGTGCCAATGAACAGGCATCTGAGATTAAACAGGGCTGGGGAGGGAGATGTGGAAATGTGATGGCAGGAATTAGGCAGCTGGCCACCTCTTTCAGCAGCCCTTTGGGGAGCTTGCTCCTGGTGAGTAACACATCCCCAGGAGAAGAAAAAAAAAGGCAGAGGACATTAAACCTAACCAGAAGCCTTGTGACAGAACAGAAACATGAATACACTGCTACTCATCAACTTGTCTTTCACAAATAATACATCTAATCAACAGTTCTAATTACAACAACAACAAAAACTACAGGTAATCAGGCTGGTAATTGAGGAATTAGGCTGGTAATGCACGAATATCATACTAATGTAAAAGCTCAGCCTGACTGTATCACCCGCAATGCAGACAGACCTGTCTAGGAAAAAAAAAAAGACTGAAAATAAGGACTTTGAAAAGATACTGGACAAATACATCGATGATAACTACCAAACGTAACCATTCTAGCAGGAGGACTCTGATTTTTGGAGGCACTAAACAGCTGTTGCTTTCACTTATTTTAACTGAAATTGCTCAACATCTCTGAAAAGTAAATAACTGCAGGATTCTGAAGGAAGCATAAAAACATTTGCTGCCTACAAGGATTCCAGGGTTAAATAAAATTTCTGTGATCAACAAGAGCCTGGTTTGAGTGGGGCAAATTGAAATATGATATTTCTATTCCTCAGAAAGCAAATAATGAATTTCTAATATGAAAGGATCTTGAAATTTGTCTTTATGAGAGCCTCCAAGAACAGCGAGGCACGATTACTGCTGCCTGGCAGATGGACTCAGGGGCAAGTGTCACCTCTTACATTCAGACACCTCCTAGCTACCACAGCTACTGCCCCACACTGCTGCTGCTGGTCCAGCCTAAGCCTTTGCCTATAAGCACAGAGGGAGGACATGAGCAGGACACTGTGCCCAAATTAACACCATTAAAGAGCTTTTAGCCCCAGCATGGCTCAAACATTGCTACTGTGACAGGAAATTCAGGATCCATGGTTTTAGTTTTTTTACTCACATGACAAAAGGTTGAGTAGAGCAAGAAAAACAGAGGAAAAATAGGACTTCAGATGCATCTTGCTCTATTTGATCTTCTGTTTTAGTAGTGGGTGAAGAAACAGGATGCCAAAACACTATGTAAAGCTCAGACATCTGAAGCAGAGAACAGCTTAGTTCCACAACATTTATGCTGTCAGAAACGTATTTAAGAAATACTGAAATCACATGGTATGTTGGACACCAAAAATAGTGACCTGAGCTTCAGCAGTTTTGTTTTTCTTTAAGAAAAAAAAACAAAATAAAACCATCTCCCCAAAAGCAAAAAGCAAACTGAGGCCCAAACATTTAGCTAAATGCCATGGGGAACAAGCCAGGAGCAATTGTGCTGGGCATGGATCCACCAGGGCTCTGCTTCCCCGACCTTTCGCCTCTGCCCCTCACCAGACAGCCAGCAGCTCACAGAGCACTCCAAGGGCAGGAGTCCACAGCTCCAGCTGCTTCCTTCTGCTCCTGCTGCCACCACAATGTCATAACATTTCCTGACAGATTAACAGCAAGCCCCCAAATCCTTTACTCCATCACTCTGCTCCTTGAGTCTCAGAAATATTTACATCCTCCTCTCTCTGTATTTCCAAACTTCTGCCTGAACCTTCCCCAGGAACATTCTGGGTTGTTTTGGTTTTTCTTTCCTGACAATTTATTAATCTCCCCTACCCTTGCCTCTTTGCCTGCAGCAATTACAATCAGAGGACAGCGATACAGAAGTGGCAGCGCTAAAAACAGATGCCAGCAGGAAAGCAGGAAAGTGCAGAAGAGGAGGATGGTTTTCTACAAGGGAGATGACAGCACCAGGAAGGGGTGGGGGGACATGTGCAGACAGGACTGGCTGTGAATGTAAACCACTTTCTCAGCCATATTCACTCTGAGTCCAGCACAGGACTCTGCAAGCCACAGGGCCAACTACCACAGCAAATCCTGACTTAACATCAGAAAACTATCAGCAGCAAGATGGTGCCACCAAACACCATTTCTACTGCTATAACCAGACACCAACAGCACTTTTCAAACAGATGTAGAAAATGTGCATTATTGATCTGAAGGGCGTTTCTGACCACACACAGCACAGGCACACCATAGACCTGTCATGAAATGGGATGCCAGGGTTAAATTGCTTATCTAGTGTCGTTTGTAAATTCACTTGGAGAAAGGTATTAGATTATGATTTGCACATAGGAGACTCTTATAACCACAAGTTTAGCCTTTGATACTAGACGACCACTGTGAAACCACTGTGATATAGCTATGTGAGAAATGCACTTAAACAGAAAAATTATACAGTAAGGGAGGCCTTACCATATCATCTTGGGTTGGATCATTGTCAAAAATCTTCATAGGAGGAGGAAGAGGTGTGTGAGACTCTTCATCTGGTTCATCTTCTCCCCAGCCCTTCTTGCTCTTCTGAAGAAAAGTTATAATTAGAAACAGGGAAAGGATTCTTTTATCTTTGCAGCTCAATATTGTGTTGGATGGGGGGAATTGCAGGTAATGGAAGAGAAGCAGTAAAGATATAAGGTTTTTCTGGTTAATCCTGGTGCATTCTAAGGCTTACAGAAATATAGTTTATAGGTCATTCATGCAGCTAAGGCAGCTACATTTGTCTGTGTGCTGACAGAACAGTAGTTTTTTCATTTAAATAAGAACTGTTTGATGTAAAGTTTTTAAAATGTGTTCCTCTATTTGTGTTCAGTTAGTCTCTTCTGCATTTTTGGCTTTTAATTCCTCTTTCACTTTATCAGGAAAGCACCATTCTGGTGGAGAACATGCCTGCAGGAAAACTGCAAGTACAAATACATAGCAGATTTAACAGAAACAGAGCTAGTTCTCTGAGTATTTTCTTCCATTAAGGAATTACACAGCCATGGTGATATGAACCTCAGCAAAAAGTGATAAAAGCTGCTATGGAATAACTCCATTTCTGTCCCTGGCAGCTTTCTAATAGGCTATTAAAAAAACCTAATCAAAGGACAATAATATATGCAAACTGTGAAACACTGTTCCCTACGTATTCCATTACTCTTTGGACAACAACGCTGTTTGCAGCAGAGCTTTAAACAAAGCCATTCTATGTATGATTCGCTGTTCCCTCCAGACCCTAAGGGAGCTGCATTTGCTCAAGCATGACTCACACCCCACAGCGGGGAATATCCGAGGAGCACAGCCTTTCCCACAACAAACACCAACAAACACCAACACACACCTCATCCGCGCTGTCTCCTTGAGGAGTGGTTTCATCTCCAGTCTTCGGTGAGCCCAGGTCAAAGCTCTTCCTGCCATCTCGCACCTTCTTTTGCTTCTTGATGTGGCTCTCGGTCTTCCCGCTGTTCAGGCGGCGCACGGGACTGGTCAGCCATTTCTTCAGGGTGTTGGTCGAGCGCTTGGGGCCCGGGGAGCTCTGGATGGAGTTGAGGGATGGCTGAGGTTGTAAGTTGGCCACTGAGTCAGACTTGCCCCCGTTGTCATTGGAAGAGACCGAGTACGCGTCTGCAAGGAAACGGCGCAGGTGAGAGCTCATTCCAGCACCCCCTCTGCTCCCTGGGCCACCTCAGGCCCTCACAGCACTCAGCATGAGAATACAGCCTGCCTTGCGGAAGGGTTTGTGACCTATGGACTTTATGCAAACTTTACTGCACACCAGAGAGAGGAATATGCCCTACAACCAGCATTTCCCACAATCTCACACACCTCTCTCATTTCCTACCACACTATCTGTCCTTATGAAAGATCGCAGACAGTGAAGTTTTTTTTTATGCAGGTTTTTATTCAGGTTTTTTTTTATGGAAGCCTGATTTTCATGCTAAGTGCTGAATTTCTCAACTTCTTCCCACAATTTCATTGTGAACTGCCAAGAAGAAAATAAGCACAAAAAGTAGATTACTACAGGAGACCTGACAGCCACCAACACATTGTCAGGTTCCAATTCCATAATTGTTTCTCAGCTGTTTCCAGATCTCAATGACATGATTTAGTTAGACTACTCATTAACTTTGAAGCGCCTTAAAATTATCTCCTTTGCTTCTGAATGCAGTCTGTCAAAAGAGTTCACATATTCCCTAGAACTAAGAAACTGGGATGAACAATTACAAAAGATGACAAGCTGTTAAAACTAAAGGAAACTCTCAATAAGGAGATACGAGACAGGCTTAAAATTAAAAAAAAGGTTTCATTATATGGAAGCAGGAGGTTCTGCTGAACTACATCCAACCTCAGTTACTGATACACATGTTCAGACTGGCACCTTAGAAAGGGCTGCAACCTTCCTTACTCCCCCCAAATCCAACAGACCAAAGATGTGCCAATGCCAGTAAGGCTTTAAAACCAAAACAAACAAGTTGCTCAAAGATTTCCCAATTGCCCTTCAGGAACAAGTGCCCTGCTTTCAACTTTCTGAAACCATGGCAAGGCAACTCCCTCCCCTCCCTATCCAGTACTGAGATGTTTAATCCCACACAGTCTATGATGAAGACTTTTTTTCTACAAAATTCAGACACTGTCACACTCCTAAAAGGAACTTCTCAGGCTGTACATCAGAAAGGAGCCAACTTATGTTATTAAACATTTTTACATTGTTATCTCTGAATCTTTTATCTGTCCCAGCAGAAACCAAAAACCTAAGTTACAACACATGAAAATAGACTGGTGCATCCAGATATTCTCAGTTCAGCAATAAATACCATTAGAGATTTTGAGTTGTACACATGCTGAGGAAGAGCTACTCTCATAGAGAATCATTACCTGAATTGTTTTAGAAGCCAGTTCCTGCTACCTGCATGAAGAGATCACATCCCCTCTGGGCAGAGCTGCTGCTCACAGCTCTCTGTGCACAGAGCAGAGATTGCATCCTGCCTTGTCTGCCCGCTTGCACAATCCAGACCATGAGAGCCAGAATGTTTTATAGCCATGCACAACATCAGTCAGAAGTTGAACCAATAAATTATTACATACCTGAGGTCAAAGGTTAAATATGAGAACATACAGACATAATTTTAACAAGCCAGAGAATGTCAAAGATCATTTTCCAGACAAGGAGAAAATCTCAATCATTTGTTTTTTGACAACAGAAGTGAGTGCAAGAGGAACTGGGAAGAGAATGGATTCCAGGTGGAGCTGATCCCAGGTGGAGCTGCTGGGGATTTTCTGGCATTCCTCCATAAGGGCAAAGTAGCAGTTTTATCTCCAAAAGGCCCGCGTTTAGCCAGCTCCTGCTGATGTTGTTTCATGTACACGAAGCAGCACTAAATCAACTAGTGCAAGATAATGTTTGTCAGGGGCCAGCTTATCTTCCATTCAATAGGCTTTGGACAGTTCTCCCTCGCAGGCTCCACGTGATGCTCTGCGAGTTTAGCAGGGTGCCTTGTGTCAGCAGAATTCAGGGTTTCATGATGGTGGGCTTGATTTTCCAAGGGCCCTTGTGCCCCTGGCAGCACTGAAAGCCCCACGGGCAGTAGGGAAAGCTTGAGGGTTCTTGGCCAAGGGGCTTTGCTGAGAGGAGCGCCCGCAGGTGCCCGTGCTCCTACTGCTGCTGCAGGAGGATTAACTTTGGGAATTACTGCAGCAAGGGGAGCTGAGCTGCAGTCAGAAGGAGAGACACTGGAAGCGATTGCTCTGTAGAGCTGCCACTCCCAGGGATGATTTGGGGGGAGCAGCTGTATCATGGACTTGCTGCCTTTGCTGGGGACTGGGCTCAGTGGGACGTTGAGGAGAAGCAAGGATGAGCTGATCTCACCACATCTCAGCTGATGTACAGAGAGGTTTTTACTACAGCTTGTAAGAAACGCAGTCCAACCTTCAGTTGACAGCACTTTGCCAATTTAATTTTGGTAAGGGAAGGGAGCTGATAGGAAGCTAATGAAGCCTGAGACAATCCCAAGGGTTTGTTACTGAGATGGCAATCCTATCGCAGCCCAGCAGGCTTGAGACAGGGCCAAATCCAGGAATCCTAATGACTTTGAAGGGGCAGGGACCTCCCTTCCCAGCAGGAAACATCCCTGGTTTTACCAGCAGTGTCAGATCCCTGCCTTGCTGCCTCCCTCTCCTTTCCCCAGCAGCACAGCTGCAGCTGAGGCATGGACAGACACACAGCACCTCTCCTGCCATGGCACACTTTGCTCAGCTGTCCTGGGAAAGCGACAGTCAGTTGTCCCATCATTCCCAGGAAGGCAGCACACGGGCAGAAACAACCCCAGTCCCAAACTGGCCCACAGCCCACCCTGCCTGTTTGCAAGAATTTTGACACCCAGAGCCAGGAACCCTCTGCAGACTGAACATCAGGGCTTCAGAGTCACCGGCCATGACAAAAGCCAACCCACAGATCTCCAGAGGAAGGATGTTATATCGTCCAACAATCCCACCTGAAAAAGGCTCTGGATTTTCCTGCTCAAGGTCATGCCTTTGGTGATGAAAAAGGCTGTTTACCAAAGGGCTACTACATGCAACCCTGTCATATATGAAGTCCCCTTCTTTCTCCTTGTTTGCTGAACTGCCCTGGCTGAGCACGGTAAGGCATCTGGGACAGAGCTCACGCTCTGCCTGGCCCATGCAGCCCAAGACTGGAAACACGACCTTATCTTGGCTGGTAAGGCAGTCTCTGCTGGCTGGGGAACAGGCAGGGAGGTGGGAGAGAAAGGCTGACATGAATTTCCTTTCTTCCCAGCCACCATGAGAGCCCTTTGACATTGGGTGACTTATCCCTGCCCACACCCTACATTTGTACAAAGCACTTCCATCTCATAATCCCAATTCCTACCACTAGCAAACATGCATTATCCAAAAGCCACACCAAGAGTCCACACACAATATTCATAACCTTTCTTTCTTTTTCAAAGGAACTGCAGATTTGGATACATTTGTGAGCAAGTCACATTTGCAGTTTGCCAGCCCTGCTGAGAATGATTTCCTTTGCACATAAAGCAGGTCACATTGACATAGTTGCAGAGGCAGGACTGGAGCTCGAGGAATAGCAGAGCTCACAAAATGGGAGAAAGAAGCAAGAAACACAAAAAAATCTGCCAGGAAAGACTTTGCAGACAACCTCCTCAGCCACGTGAGCTCTGCTCCTGCAGCACATACAGCTACAAACACATTAATCATGACACTTGATGCTGGCCCAAGACCCAGACACCAGGTGGACCAAGCGGAAGAGGAGGACACCTTACCGTGCTCTTCTTGCAAAGCACTAGCACATATGTGCTTTGCAATCTGCATTAGTAGAGCTCTTTGGAAACACAATTTGTTTAAGAAAAGCCAGAGAGCTTTTGGGACAGATGCAGCAGCTCCTTGCGTGATAATTGAGGGAGCTGCTGCAGCCCTCAAGGAGCAGCAGAGCAGGGGCTGTCCCCACACTGCCCTGGGTCTGCCATGAGGAGCTGTCCTCCCACCAATGTCACAGGACACACGTCTAAAAAAAGGTATTTGGTGAAGCAAAATGGGTGTAGGGAGGTCAGCAGACTCGTGTGGCTAGCTTGATTTCCTGGCCAAACCATTCATTCAGACAGAAGAAATGATGGTTTCCAAAACACTCCTAAGCAAACCTCCAAGAAACTTCTGGCAAGAGGACTGTGAGAGATACTCAGCCAGACCAAAGGGCTTTAACATTCAGAGCTTTTGCACTGCTGCAGCCATGAAATGTTTGTTGTTGTTGGTCAAATGAACAGACATCTGTAAAAACACAGCTCTTGTACTTGAAAAAAGAAGGTTCCAGTTCTGTGCAACCTTGGGTGAAAAGAAAAACAAAAATCTCATAAGACCTGGTTTTAGAGGTACAGTAATAGTCTCATTTGTGTCAGTAGGAATTCCTGTTGGAACATAAATACAAGGCATTTTATTTTTACCTCCCTGTTCCCCAGAGCACACATGAGAGGGGAGGTTTGTCTGATCAGGCTCAGGCAGCACCAGACTACTTTACAGGACCTAAGATCTCTAACAGTGAAAGGAAAAGGGTTCTCAGAGCAACTCCAAAGAAAACATCAGGCTTCTCTATTTGATACATAATAATGACAGATCATAACGGATAGGAAATAAATATGTGTCCATAACCAGGAGATGATACAGAATATAGTATAAAAACAGGAGACTAGAGCAAGGCACAGTCTTGCTTTAAGTGAGGTGAATCCTTTTCTGATTTATCTATGACTCCATTTACATCCCAGAAAAACAGCCTGAGAGAAAAAGATTTTTCCACAGAAGTCAAAGAAAATGAGCCAGAATGGGAACTCTAAGTCCTACTAGCATGTGCACTTAAATAAACAATTTTCTTTTTACAGAGATAATTCCACTTGTGAATGAAAGCCAATAATGACAATATGACCGATGAGCACATAAATCAGGTTTGCTGTGCTCAACAGAGCCATTTTCCACATTTAGTGGTTCCTGTATAAAAAACACTTGTGACAAAGAGAGAATTTATTCAGATGTGGGTAAATGACTAACTCAGTCTTTATTCAAGTAAATTTCCTAAAGAACAGGAATCTCCATCCCAGAAATCTTGGAAAGTAGGAATCATCTAGACTCATCCTGCGCACAAACAAAGCCTCTGTGTTAGTATTTCACACTAAACAAACAAGAAAACAATCAAAATGCACCCTCTCCTGCCCTTTCCAAGAGCACCTCCATGATCATCCAGGCTGCAGGTTCCAGTTCACAGTTCTCAGCCTCTTGAAGCTTTATACTCTCCCTTGGGAAAGACTGCTTTGAGAGCCCCCTTGGATCTGCACAAGGAATTTGAGACTAAAGCTCTACCTGATGGATGCTAAGATGGCAGGATGAGGTATGAACACTGGTCTCTAAAGTGCTTTTGTATTAAATGTCCAAAACATGCTCAGTGAAACATTTTTATTGGCATGAGTCAGGGTTACAAAACTTTGTGGCTTAGGCAGATGACAGTACCGATCCGGGTTTTAGTGTTAGAGCCTATTCTGCCTGTAAAACCTGGCATGGATTTGCAAAAGTTTGGGAGGCAACAACATTTGGATAATATAAAGTCACTTTACGGTTATTCCTCTAGTGAAAACACTAGGTGTTAACAATCTAAATAATGCATAGTACAACTTCTAATGTCATCAGATAAGCTGTCTCCTCAGACACTGCCTCTGAAAAACGCTCTAGTGAAGAATGTAAGTGAACACAAGGAAATTTTCAGTACCCATGTCAGACAAAGACAGAGGACAACTAGCTTGAAAAGCCCTTTAGATTAGAAGTACATTAGGCTTTCGCAATGGAATTGCAAAACGTGCCCTGGAGACTTCCAGGGCTCCCCATCTGCTCCCAGCTCTGCTTAGCCGCTCCACACGTGTCCAACCACAGACCTGCCCCGTGCTCCAGCTCCAGCTAAAAATGAGATGGGACCGGGTAGGAGAGAATTTCACACCAGCGGGTAAAAACATGTTCAAACTATGCCATTGAAATATAAATGCAAATTTTGTTCAGAGATTCAAATGCTCTCCCTAACTTCATAATCTCCTGGAAATGAACAAATTGAAAAGGTTCAACTGAATTTTCTGTTTGCGTTTTGGGAATATCATTTGAAGCTTCAAGCTGGAAGTAAAATCAAAAGATACAAATCAATCTGGCAGGAATCTCACAACTCCATTTACATAGATGAAACGACTTCTGTCTAAACTCAAGAATAATGGTATGGAGTTAAATATTTTATAAAAAATTTTCTAGTCCAATAGAGAAAGCAGCAGATGTATTGGACAAACTTTCTGATTACTGTAATGTAAAACCTCAAAATCTGACTTTCAGTTTCATTGCCAAGCATACAAACATGACTAACTTCCAAAAAGAATAAGGGAAAAAAAAGGACTAGAATCTAAAGTAATCACACAACATTCAAATACTATTGAATAGCTGGCATTTCTTGGAAATATGAAAGAAGAGCTGTTTTGAGGTAGAGAATGATCTGCAGAATTCCCTTTAATCACACTGCAAAGCAGGGGATGCTCCAGAGGGATTTTTCATATGGGTTTTGCCTTTGGGAAACAGTCACCAATCTGTTGGCTTCAATATTCAGCTTCCTGATCATTACTTCCAGGTTGAAACCTAATGTGAGGAAAACAAGCACTCACCCAGCTGGGGTGAGTAAACACTGTCACTTGGAGCCACTCATTTTTGTGGCAGGCAACAGCTTCACCTCCTGCTCTCGGCAGTCAAGGAGCTGTGCACACTCTGCCCAAGGGCGATGCAGAGCAGGACACACCCCGCAGGAGCCTCTCTCTTTCCATTAACTACAGAGGGAGTCCGAGGAAATTATACCCTCAGCTAAATTTAGTTATTGTGAATCCCCTTCCCACATTTGAGTAAGCTTCATACCAGGCCGATCTCGCAGCAGGGAATGATTAGCTGAAGTTAAGCATCTGTCAATTCACTTTAATGAGCAATAACTTGTGGCAACCTGCCATTAGCTTCAGTTGAATAGCTTTTATTTTTAGCTGGTGTGGCTCAGATGCAGCTTCCATCCAACATGTGCTGGGAAAGCTGACATCCCAAAGTAGTCTCCAGGTCTTCATTGTGCCAGTCAGAGTGTCAGGGCTCAAGAGCTGCAGTTCCTGGAGGTCAGAGAAAAGTCACTGCAGTTCTGGGAAAGTTTCAAAGAGTGAGATAAAACCAAAAGCCTGGAGAAACAGCACAGAGGCGCATGGTCCCCAGAGACCTTGCGAGAAAAGTTACTGAAATCCTGAGAGCGTGCTGAATGAGTGAGCCGGGTCTCCAGGGAGAGAAACAGCACAAGGGGAAGGCACAGAGAGAGAGCCTGCTGAAATAAAACATGACCTCAGTACTGTCCAAGAGTGCCTAGTGAGAGGAACAAATGCACAAGTTCTCTATTGTATCTGCTGCTTCATGTGGATCTTAGCTTTTATCAGAGGTGATGGTAGGGAGGGCAAGAGGAAAAGAGCAAGATGAGTCCTCAGGTGAATATAGGGCAGGGTCTTGTTTCCTTCAGATAAGCATTTAACTCAGGAGCTGCAGCACATGAAGGCAGAACACGTTTGTGCCTCCAAAGAGACCCTCAGGAAAGCGTTCAACTCAGCCCCATGGCAGCAAGTGCTTGAAGAGCAGCTGAAACACCTGAGGTCCTTCCCTCTGAGTGTCCTGCTCTGAAATGGATTTCCACAGAACAGCCTACAACTGTTATGGATATCAACAACTTCTCTGGTTGGAGGTTTGAGCCTTTTTGTCTCCATGTACCAGCCTAATTCATCCTGTTTCAAAGTCCCATCTGAGCCCCCCATAAGCTGCTGTGAATTCACAGCAAGAATAATGGAGAACAAATATTCAGTGAATCCAGCAACCTAAAGCTGAGATACTCCTAGCCAGCTCCTATCCTAAAATACTGTGAGACAGGAGTCAAGGCAGGGCAGTAACATACCTGCAAAGGAACCTTGAAGCAACATCTTTTTAGAACAGACTTTTACTGAATTAAAGGGTGTGGAAAAGCTCAGAAATAAAGCAGTTGCTCCACATAGCAGAGTTGGAGGCCAGATGCAGTATCTCTGCATGCTTGGTTTCATTCACCCATTCTCTTGCCTTGAGTTTGTGCCCAGCACATGTCCCAGACCAGCCCCAAGCACAGCAGCAGCAAGTCCAAGACATCTGCTGGGAGTGCACGTCGGAGCAGCCTTCCTGTAATGCCTCACAGCTGGGTGAGCAGATTGCTGAAGTCAAGAGCCACACACTTCTTTAGCAAAGAAAGGAAATAAAAAGTCAAGACTAACAAGATCCAGAAAGGGCATGCTTTTTTTTTTTTTTTTTGAACAAATCAACATTTATTTCAATGTAGTGAAACAACTCTTTGAAGCACTTCTCTCAGTTCTACTTTACATTTTGTATTTACACTGTCCTCGTTCTGTGACAAAAATAAAATAATCTCCAACCCTGAAGTTTCCAGAATAAGTGTCGCTAGCAGCAAAAATAACAAAGCCCCAGACACAAAGCAAAAATCCCCCTTGATATATTTTGATACGGGATTTTTGCATGTTCCATAAAAAAAGTTTTAACCCTGAACCTTTTTGAAAAGCTATATGGGATGACAAGGAGGAAAATGTCATGTTTGAAGCTGAATGAGAGCAGCATTTGCTGGCCTTTGCAAGTACACTGTTACTTTTAGCATAAGGAACTGTGAAATGCTTAGACACCCACATAGAAGCAGACTTTTTAACTTTGATCAAAGCGGTTCTGCTCTTCTGGGAGCGTAAGGGTACCAGAGTCGGCAAATGCCATCTTTTATCCTGGATGTTGGGCACAAAAACAAACTTTATTACACATGGTTTCCAAGCAGCTGTTAGTAAAACACAAGCCTTATTCTTTTGTGAAGTGTCAAGGGTCAGCTTCATTCAGCAGCTTCCAAATTGAGCTACTGTAAGAATTTTGAAGTAATTTCTCAGTTAAATGACATCATTGCTAAGGTTGACTCTGCCTTATACTTGAAATCAGCAACATCTATGACAAGGTGGACCACTCTGCTAAATGGAGGGAGCGGAGGGAAGACAATGATATTTGAATATCATATTTAGGTTTCCCTATCTCAAAGGAAACAGTGGCTATGTACCCAAACAATTCTCCACTGAAACAACAGAAGGGTACCAGTGACAAACTTGGAATTGGAAAAATAAAAAAAGCAAGAACAGAACCCAAAGCTTTTTGGGATAGGAAGAAAAACTGCATGTTGAGAAAGAAGGGATCGGTCATTCAACTTTCCAGGCACACAGAGGGCTCGGAAAGCACAGAAAACAAGCAGAACAAACAAACACAACTGTGTGCATCTTAGCGTCAGCTTCTTTTGCCAAATGCAGTAGCTTCCAACATTCAGCAGCTGTCTCTTGCTTTCTAGTGCTGTGGAGTTCTCTTTGGTACTTGGAGGCTGTGAGGAGCTCCGGGCAAAGAGAAAGTCTTTGTCCATTTACCAACCAATTCCAAAGGCGCTGATCTTGAATAACTTTACTAAGCAAGAGTGACACAGATGTCTAGGAAAGGGGACTTTTCTCTTAGTAAAGTTGTGGTAGGTGCAGTGGAAACCCAAGGCAATCTACATGCTTGTCAATTTGTGCCTAGGTAAGAACAGAGTCCTCCATGAACGTCTCTCATTTGTTCACTCTTAAATTATTCAGGCTCTGACAGCCCCTGAAAAGAAAAGAAGGGAATAAGGATAAGTTGCAAGTGGCGCAGGGCAGGAGCGGACACCACGTAACCACCAAGAACAACGAGGTTGGGGTGTTTGACGACAGACACACTGCAGCTGCAGCCTCCAGGGCTGGTGCCCAAAGCAGCTTCTTCCACGCCCTCGTCCTCTAGAAATGCCAGCAGAAAATACAAGCTCACAGCAAAGGTACTGGTTGGGATGAATCAAAAGAAGTGATGAATGAAGTCAATGCAAACAGCGGTTTGGAAATAAAACACACAGATAAGAACTGCTGGTGCTTGTGACGCTTTGCTCTTTGAACACAGCACAGGGAAATGGCTAAGCAGCTCGGAGACTTTTAACTGCACACTCAAGACTATCAGTTAAGCTTGTGGGAAGCTTTAATTCATTCAGCTTAAGTAGCAAAACCAGAACACCACTTGCTGTCCCATATAACAGGCTCACGCGATCTGCGTCTTGGTTTTCCATTTGACAGCTCAGCAGGGAGCAGCTCTGTGAGGAAGCTTCCCCGTGATGCCAGTCAACAAGTTGATCAAATTTCAGGTGACAAAGTCACTACTGCACTCTATCTGCGTTAGCAAGAAAGATGGACGGGAACTTGAAGTCTCAGAGAGCATCTGCTACATGGGAACAGGAGAGCTCTCTGCAGCACCCTGCCGAGGTCTCAGCCCTCTGAAGCTGTGCCAGTGCCTTGACCCAGACACCAGCCTTCCCAGTGAGGCTAGTCCTAAGAAACTGATTGATTGTGACTTCTGAAGGGCTGCACAGAGCCACCCTCAGCTTTTATGGTGCCTATATCATTGTTCCTTACCAGCAGCCTCCTTATGGAAAAAAAAAAAATCTACATCCAGCTCTGCAGAGATGTGGAGAGATGCTCTGCATAAACTGTTTCGTTCCCTTCTGCATCGCTGAATCTCATTGCAAACAGCTGTAAAAATGCTCTAAAAATGCAACATGTCTACTAAACTTTATGACAGCCATCTTTACTATTGCTGAGTGGTTACTTTCTTTTGGCCCCATCTTTCAAAGAAATCAGAAAAAAGAAACACTTATTTGAACACAAAAGTAAGGATTAGTAGCAGAGGTTCTTTGATTCTAGAAAGGCTTTATTGAATACAGGTGACCTGTTACTGCATTTTAAGATGTCTGATCCCAGACATCACCTGCCTAACAGTTTAGTATCTCCAGGACAAGTGACTGCAGTGAATATTCAGCAAACATCAGTCTTTCAATGTTTGTCTGGAGCTTGCCTTGCTGTAGGCTTGTCTTAGACACACTGCCAGATCAAATTTTACAGCAATAGAGCTCTGAGCAGGTACTGCCCTGCCATAAGCAGCCTAGAATGTCCAAGCCTGGGTAATTTCTCTGACACTATGACAGAGTCAACTAAGATGCTGCCCTCTGCTCAGCACCTGCACCCTGGCAGGAGCTGTGCTCTGCTACTGTGGAGCTGAAGTTACCGCTAACATTCAAAGCATCTGCCTCCTTCTTGCCTAAAGCTATGACTTTCCTTCTGCCATCCTAGAAAGAATCCCTGTTGATTAATATTTATTCAATTTCCTAAAGAAATCTATTCAGCCTCCACATGCTTCAGCTGAGGGCGATGTTTGAACATTGTGTTGATCCTCAGAGTTCAAACTGCAGAAGGTACAAAGAACACCAGACTTGAGGCACTTCAATGGTATTCACTGTGAATCATCATTTTATATTGTACCACTCAGACACATTTGGATCTAAAGTACATTTGCATTTCTAATTAAAACAGATTACCATTAGTAACTAAAGAATGTCTTAAATCAGAATCCCTAGGCCATAAAAGCTAATTGCATGATGCTAAAACTGGATTTCAAAAATATACATATTATACCCCCTGCAGGATTAATTAGGCAACATCTCTTCAAAAGAGTTCTCAAAAGTGTATTTATTCAGCATGCGGTGAAATTATACCGGTTGTGCAACACTTCCCATGGCCTGCCTTGGCTCATGCTCCCGTGGCAGCAGAGAGCTGGGGCCTTGTTCATCGGGGTGCTCAGCATGGAAACACTGGATTCAGGACTGCAGTTGTTGAGCAGGGACACAGACAGGAGCAGGAACTGCTGCTCTGGCCAGTCAGCTGCCACCCTGCAACAAGGGGATCTCGGGTATGTGCGTGATGTGTTCCCCAGGACATGCAGGCCTTCAAAAAGGCTGAAATCAACTGGTGGATACGAATCTGGAAGCTGTAACTGCTGATGATCTGATGCTCAGTTGGTCACTGGTTTCCTACGTGACCTCAAGAAGTTTCTAAGTGCCCACTGAGTAATGTGGTTTCAGAGAGGTTATGGCTGTACTGTGTGTCTTGGGGATGTGAGAAACCTCTGCTCACCAAAGCTGCACACGCCTTATGAAGGGATGAGAACAAAACCCAACAGAGCCTAAGAGGTCCTTGGCTGCTACAGTCTGTAGCTGTAGCTGTCAGCAAGCCTCAACTGCATGAAAAAGTGTCCTCAGAGGATTTAGTTGTAGCTGGGGATGTGCTACTCCCAGCTTTCTTCTCTGCTCTGAGCTGCTTGCTCCATGTGAACGAGGAAAAATTATCAGAAAACATTGGAGACACCTCCATGGTCACTAAATCCAGTCCCTTATCATCATGGGCCACAGTCCATCGCTTTCCTAAATGTTTACTTTGTTGTTTTCTTGTGCAAGTGAACAAAAGATCTTTGCTCAAAACTCACATATAGACTGTACTTGTGCTTTCCTGTACACAGCAACTTTAAATTTCAATGTTTAATTTATACCCTTCCAATACAAAAGATAATAATCTCCACCAGAAACCACCTACTGGTTCCTCAGGACGATGTTTGCTAATGGGTTCCCAGCAGGTCTGGCTCCCAGGCTTCACCCCTTTATGGAACTTCACAGCTGGGAATGTCATTTCGCAGGGGATCCAAGATTTCAAAGCTGTTGAGCTGTGCCTGGACTAGCAATGGCTGTACCACATGGGACAACCAAGTGCACTGGGGTGTAATAAGGGCAACAGAATAGCAATTACTGACTCCTCATGTGGCAGCACACAAAACAGGAGACATACTTTTTCCGTTTTCCAAAGTAGCCATGGTTTCTGTACAGTAAAGGAGCACCCACAACCATTGGGAAGTACTGGGAGGTCAGGGAATAAAATCCAGTCAGGACTTTCTGCAACATGTATGCTACTTTATCAAAAAATAAATGATAGATATATAAACAAACTGAAGTGTACGTAATGTTTCTTCTCCATCAAAGAGAAGAAACCCCATGGCTGTTCTATTATTAACTGCTGTAATTCAGCTTGCAGGTTCTATTTTTCATCTCATTAGAACTTCACTGGAGACATTTTCATATTTTGTCCTAATTATATGAACAGAGCCCAGGTGATGTGTGATTCCCAGGTTCCCAGCCTGCTGGGGAGAGCATTGTGGGGCTGGCCCAGGACAGAGGCTGCAGGAATGCAAGACAGGTCAAACTCAACAGGAGACCCAATGAGATGCACTAACTACACTTATTCAAGGACTGGTTTGTGTTTCAGCATAAACAGCCACATCAAACAACAGGAGCTAAGAGCAAACACATTAATTTTTCTTTTGTGGTTTTCCAATGGCAAAGAATGGTCAAGGGAGATGCTTTCAAGGTTATCTCATTATTTTCTAATAATTCTTTACACATCCTGGAGTCCTATTTGTGATCTATGCATAATTTTTAAGAAAACAGCCAGATGTGTTTCTATAGTTATATTAAAAAGTAACTTCATGTGACACAAAATTGTGTGATGCAATATTAGCAATGGAACTCTTCTGCAATAGCAACTGATGCAGTGGCTAAACTGGCAGAAAATTGGTTTTCCTTACTGAACTGAAAACCACAATATCTGTAGATCCCTGCTGTAATCCCTAACCGCCAAACCCATTCCTCTCTTTTGAGAAGAAATTGTAAATTTTGCCATATATGAAAATGTCTTCATAAAGCTTGTTAACAGACACGAATTTCACTGAAATGTAACAGTGTTCTGGTGTGCTTGAGAAGTATCTTGATGCTATTTTTAGACTGAAAACTTTGGAAGTTTGCGGGTTTTAAGTTTGAAATGATAGATTAGTTTTCCCAATACACACAAAAGTTTTAACAAGGTGTGTGCTGAAACATAACAGTTTGGGAAAAAACTCAAACAAAATCCTTCTGGGGTCATGTGAAATTACTGCCCTTTTTGTTTCGCTTCAAAATGGAGAGATTTTATTTCAGCATCCGTGCATTGAATTCCTGAACAATACATCTATCTGGCACTTATTTTATAGGAAAACAGCATGTTTAATTACTCCATGTCTTTGCACTGAGCAGGGAGTTACCCAAGTTATATTTTTTACAATTATCTGTTCTCTTTTCCTTAGAATAAAGTCTCCTTTCTCCAGGGTTTTGACAAGATGAATAAAGCCTTGTGGGTTCTTATTTGCTCCTTGGAGTGAATGGGAAGTTTTGGAGCTTTGCCTGCATAAAAGCAAATCCCATGTTTCTTTAAAGCTGCCCAAATTTATAAAAGTTGAAAACAGCACAGCAATCCAAATAAGGATCCCTATCACATATTCACCCCCAGACCAGTAAGTGAAAGCTGATGTTTATAGAAGCTCTTGCTGCCTCTTTTTGACTTATAAATGAATATCTGAAAGTTTATTTTCTGTACCACTTTTGTTGCATCTTGTATATAACCACATGTCAAAAGACTGCAAGATTAGTCACAACAGGGAAACATGAAGCCAGAGGTTGAGGAGCCAGCTTGCAGCAGGAGAGTTAGAGCTGTCTAGCAGTGCATGCAACTTTCAAGAGAGAAAATAATACTATTATTGCTTGGATCTTGGAAACTGAGAGAAAGTTGCTAAAGCATCCCAACACTGGCACTGACATGATAAACGTTTGATTTACAGAAAGTGGCCGGTGGCAGGTGAGAGGAGTGAGCACAAAGTCATGTGCAGCAACCAGCACTTCTGAAAAGCTCAAATCTTCTGTGCTCTTGGGCACTTTGTATTTGACAGTAATACAGACCCACTGAAAACGTGACCTGCTGTATCTATGAATAAGGTTCCTACCCTTAAGAAACCCTCCTGTAAACAGGTAAGATTTACAACACTTAAAACTAAGTAATCCTAAAATGAACTCACTGTTCCCCCAGCCTGCCAGCAGAGTAGTGGCCATGGTTCCCCTTCAACTGTCCATATTCAGAAGTCACTCATCAGCCCCAGGACATCACCTAAGTCCTGTGTGTCATTGCCACATAAGTGCTAAGAGGTTCAGAATAGTGAGTCTATTTTACCCCAAAACACTGGCATGGGGACTGCCAGTCATGCTTTTGGGACATGCTTAACTGAGGACTATGTGTCAGGAGGGTGTAGAGCAGGTGTGAGAAAGCAGTTTCACACCAACAAAAAGAGTGGGATTTTTTTCTGCTAACAGTATTCACCTTGTCACATTAATCCTGCTTGCTCAACTAAGCAGCATTTTTATCAACTCTTTTGTCCCTTTCAATAACTCTCTGCTATGACCTATTCTGACTTTCTGACTCCTGACTCAGCCTGCAGAGGTGGGAAAACACAGGACTGGGAAGAGATGTTCCTGTCATGGGCTAACCAGCCTTCTCTTAATAGAACTGGAAGGAAATAACAACAACTCTCACAAACCTCTCCACAGCCATTTGCTCATGAATTTGCCAGGACAAGAAGCAGAGCTGAACTCTGGCATGAGAGGGAAAGAGACTGCCTACAGAGGACCAGTACACTTGATCCTCTTGACTTTGCTGAGATACAACTAATGAGCAACAGATGGACATCACCCAAGGAATTTATTTGGGGAACCTAACAGTTTCCTCATATTTCTCATTCAAGAAAGACCAGGAAACGGAGCAAGCTTTGGTTGACACCCTTTATTTTACTATTGTTTTCTCCTCTGCCTCAATTTTGACAGAGCTGCTTTGGCCATGCATTCCATTATGCTTTACACAGTGCAACCATGGCTCAGCCTGAAGCACTAAATAAAATATGTTCAAATTAGGAAATATTATGGGCTTGAATATATTACTGCAGATCACTCTCTTGCTACCACTCAGCACAAAGGTACCAGTTCCCTCAGCAAAGCTCTGCAGCTCCCTGTAACAGTGTCAGCACCTTCTATAAAAAGCACCATCAGATCTCACTTTTTACCTAATGAAGAAATAACTTTTATTAATGTGCTGTTGACAGCCCTTGTAATGATGCTGGTTTTCCTAACTTCCAGTTAAGGCTCTGTTTCTGCCCAGCTAGGAAAGATGTGCAGGGTGGCTGGCTGAGCCCCCTTCACTGCAGAGAAGTCACCAACACTCTGTCAAGACAAGCCTTCTTTGTTAATCTTACAGCAAAGATCCAGTAACAAATCAAAGATTTAGGCAAGAAGAGGGAAAGGAAGGAAGGAAAGAAAGAAAAAGAAGACAGTAAAACAGAAAATTGCAGGAAGAAGACCAAAAGTGTAGGAGATAGGACAAGCTGGAGGGACAGGAAATTTAAAATAAGAGCTTTACTAGGAGCTTAGCACAAACAGAAACACACTCAACCTTTCAACTTTAACACACTGAGATTTAAGGTTTGACAATCAGATTAAGTTTCTTTTATTCTGAAATTAGAAGTTTGCATACAACCAGCAGCTTACTCAGAAGAGCAACTGCTCGAGGAGGCAGAGGATGTGTTCTTTACTGAAGCCAATATGGCACATCCATTTAAATCCATCCTCCTGGTTTCTGGTCACCCTCAAGTAGAAAGTGTACTATATTCTCACCTGAAGCCATGCTGCAGCCACATAATATTACTCGTCTGAACTCTAAAGTTATTCTGACAATTAATTACTTTTAACCATGAACCCTTTGTCTGTAGCTGGTACACTCACAGCCAGCTCAAGTCTAGTAGATGGGAATATCTCTCTCCTTGTACTCAAAGAAAAGCATTTCCTACACCTTGTTTGTGCTTTCCATCTTCCCTTAGGTGTCCCTTAGGGCAGTGAGACCCCAGCATGCTCCAGGATTGGGCTAGAATTGAATGAGTTGAACTACTGCAAAAAAATGTCCTGTAAATAAGGCCCCAGGTTTAAGGCAGCACACAGAATTTAATTTCCAGGTTAAATCTGAGTCACTGGCTAATCTTTACAGCTCCCTGTGCATCAGAGCCTAGAGCTTAGTCTCACCCAATGTCCATGTTCCCACCAACTGATGAGCTTCAGAGCCCTGTGCAGAAAGTAGTGCAGAGAAATTGCACTCACACACTGGCCTTGGCTCTGTGCTTAAAGGCAACAAAGTTTCGATCTCCTCACATCCAAGGCATGCAGCTGACCATTTGCTTTAGAAAAGACATCTCACGAAGTAGGAATCCCTCCCATCTCTTTATTTTCCCTCTTTTCCCTTTTAAAATAATCTCTAATCTGAACCACACAGATAACTGAGGAGATAAGACCTCATGTTAAAAAAAAAAAAAAGGTATATTAAATTGCAAATCCTAGACTGATTTCTAAGGAGAGTTCAATGACTTTCTAGCTATCAGAAGACCATCAGAATTTGAACCCTCTTACCAGGGACAGTTTTGCAGCATTAAGAAGCATCCTGTTACACTAGGTCACTTTGCACTTCTGCATTTAGGAGATACAGCAAAAACCTTTGCTTGCACATCCTTGGCTTAGTAAGGCCACTGGCCTAAAGGCTATGCAAGTGTGCTGCTCCTAACTACCCCTTTTTATGGTGGAAAGCAAGTGACAGACTCTTGCTCTGAGGCACTCCTATATTAGGATTCGTATCTCTCCATACTGCAGAACAGAAGAGTAGTCCTTATTTAGTTCCTACAGGCAACTATCAGGGTCAGAGCAAAATTGCAAATGGTACTGTCACTTGCTTTCTCTGGATGGATCCCAGCAGCTCTGTACATGGGCAAAGCTGACAAGATCAGAAACTCACCAAGAGAAACAAGCAAAAAAGCAGCATCAAGATCTCTACTGCTGCAATAGACACTGGAATACTAATGCAAAAGAGTTTGAGTCATCTGTCAAAATCCTGCAGAGAAATGCCCAGTTACACAGAACTTACGTATTTCATGATACACAGGGGACCTGGGGTTTGGGTTTTTTTCAGCTCTGCATTATTGCTGCTATTTGGGAGATCAAGCATCCATATCACTTCCAAACTCCATGGAAAGCAATGATGCAGCTCATACCAACTACCTGAACACAAAACCTGTGTTTGACACAGACTGCAGGCTCATCTTCCCTATTTCTCTCACTGGACAGTTCTCATTCACACAACAAAACCTATTCAGTTGTTGCAAAAGAGCAAGGTACATCAGGCACTGGCACCAGGAAAAAGCAGAGATGAATTTCCAAAAGAAAAGGTAAGGTCACCTGTGGGGCAGTACTGAGAACAGCTCCAAGGTGCTTCAGACCCATCTTAAATACAAACTACAGTCACCTACTTGCACTGCAAGACTGAGATCAGTGAGAAGCCCTGGGATGAACAGTGTTCCCCCCCAGGTAATAACTGACAACACAGAATACATGAAGTTAGAGCTTCACAGCTCTGGTTGCCACACTAAAACATATCCAACCTTAAAGACAGAAGCTGCCAACAAGAGCACATTTATGCTCTAATCTGGGACACCTGAATTCCTTGTCAAATGTCAGGCTTGGTACCTGGTTAAATTCAGGGAGTATTTCCACCAACTCTGGTTTTCTCTAATAAATACAGCATGACAGACAGCCTTTTAGAACATTTTGCCCAAAGTTTACAACTAAGGAAAAGGAAGAAGTAAATCAATCTGTATCTCAAAACACCTTTTGTTACCAACCCAGTAAACTAGAACTGCAAACACAGTTAACATTTCAACCCAGAGAGAAGAGCCAGCTGTTTCCCCTTCCCCCTTCTAGAGACCTCTGTAGGCAGGACAGGCAGAACGGAGATTTTAATCCGTTAGAATCAACATTTTCAAGACCAGAGCTCTGTCAGAGAGCTTGAATACTGCTCCAGCCTGCTGCATGGGCCAACACATTACAGCACAGGCTGTCCAAGAGACTTGGCTTTCACAGTGGTTTAGTACCACAACCTTTCTGCAGGCAGCCCTACCCCTACAACCAGATTACATGTTCCTTCTTAAAGGCTAAAAAACGGCGAGGTGTTGGGCATTGACCTCAAGAATCACTTCCTTGGCATGAAGTGGTGTGTTCTCCCCAGGCTAAAAAAGATCACATCTTACGAAGCAGTGGCAAACTCCATCACCAACTAGTTTGCTGCTGTCACCACATAAGTGTGACTAATTCAGTAACTGGGGAAAGAGGGCTCCTGCATTGCAAATGTGTGCCCCAAGAGACGAGCAAGCCCACCCGTTCTCAATGACATCGTTATCTGCTCTTTGTTTGGGTTCCAGAGTTACCAGAAGACTGCATGTGAAAGNAAAAAAAAAAAAAAAGGCACAAAACAAAGGCCAAGTTTTGTTCAGGGCATTTTGCTTGGCCATTCAGAGAACAGGAAACATCGACATACCACAAGCAGATCTTTGAATAACCTCACATTATCCAGAACAAGTCCAAGAGCCATATCGCAGCATAAAGAGTGCAGGCTGCAAAACCTTCAGTCAGTGCATCTGAGCTGTGCTGTTCCACATAAAAGCCAGATTTTGATTTTATTTTTACAAGGCACTCCAGCTGCCCTGGCTTTCCCACATCTCTCTCAGCATTTCAGCTCAGCCAGCTTCCCCAGACCTTCCCCCATCACCATTCAGAGATTTGTGAACTGTGAGAAACAGATGTTCTCAAAGCATTTTGCTCGTACTCGAGCCCAAGAAAGACTAGAAAGGAAGGCGGGGGAAAAAAAAAAACACCACATTTAAGTAAATATTTCTCCTCGCCCTATTGACCCTACAGTCCCAGGGTGTTTCCTACCAGCAATGATAAAATGCAAAACTGTATCAACTCCAGCCCTCTTCGCTGGCGGTGCCCGTAACCGGCTGACCCGCCGCCGTCCCCGGGGCTGAGGGCACCGCTGTCCCTCGCCGCCCCCGGGGCTGAGGGCACCGCTGTCCCTCGCCGTCCCCGGGGCTGAGGGCACCGCTGTCCCTCGCTGTCCCTCGCTGTCCCCGGGGCAGCCGGCGGAGGGGCGCTGCCCTGCCGAGGGCACCCTCCCCGACCCCCCAGCAGCCCCTCGGAGAGGCTCCCCACGCGCGGGCCCCACCGACCTGTGCAGGAGCAGCAGCAGCAGCACTTCGCCAGGAGCCATCCTACACCGGAGCGGGCGGGATAGCCGCGCCTGCCCGCTTTCATGCTGCCTTCGGGCTGCTCATGGCAAGGAGCCACCGGCCCGCTTGCGAAAAACAACAAATGAAACAGTAATAATNAGGGAAAAAAAAGAAGAGTTTTCAGGAGGAAGAAATGCAGAGCTGCAGTATCTGCGCCCGGGCAGGCGGCATCGGAGATCGGGAGCGAGAAATAAAAACTGCCTGGGAGGAAGTTTGCTAAAGCTCTGATACGTTGCGGATGAGGGGGTTCCACCGAAGCCTTTAAAAGGCAAAACTTGTATTGCTGTGGGTTTGTTTTTTTTTTTAAACTTCACAATGTTCTTGGCTTTCCTCCCTGCCCCCAGTGCCATTCCTTAACTTAAGCATCTGACAGATAAACTCTTTTACAACTAGCTGAAAATACTGCCCAGCCAGCTGCGATCCCAAGGGTTCTGCCTGCTTCCTGCAGCAGCAGACCTGCCCGAAGCACTGCAGAGGGAATGCCTACCCTTCTGACACACGGACCAAGACACTCGAGATCCAGACGCACAGCTTGCTTTGGAAGGTACCAGCCTGCCATGTTAGGATTTCCCACCTAAAGCACAGAAAACTGGAGGTGCCAAAAACATCCTGAACCTTGCTGGAGGCAGCTGGTAGGAGAGGTCGGGCAGGATTCCAGAGCAACAGCATCATAGTTTTGCACTCTTGCATCAAAAGCTGAACAAACCCAACAAGCTACTTCTCACAGGCAGCCATAGGTCTTGAGAGGGAAGAGCAGAGGGAGATGTGCCACGCTTTGTGCCACTGTGCGCCAGGGCTTCAGCCTGAGTGGGTATGGCTCTACTGTGTCACAGACTGCTGTTCTGGACTAAGGCTTTTGGTAATGGCTTCGGGTTAAGTGCCACTCCCAGGGGGCCAAAGGCCATTTCTGGACACAAAAGGAGGGTTGGGGCCATGGCAGAGTGCTCACAAACCCACCTCAGGTTGCACCTGTGTGCCGTTGTCCAGGGGCAGGCCTGGACTGAGTGGTTCCAGGTAGCCATTGGGTGGGATCTCACAGACCCTGAAGGCCTCCTGGCAGAAAGACCCCAGTACCTGGTGCCCAGAGAGGGACAGAAGCCCTCCCTGAGGGACTCCCTCCACCACAGCAGCAAATATGAAACCTTTGTGCTTCACTTCTGGCTGCTCTGCAGGTACTGTTCTTTCACTAGAGCCTCACTGGAAGGACTGACAACCTTGTAACACGCCTGAAGCACACAAATTTTCCTGCCAATGCCCTTGAGCACCAAGGTGTTTTCAGTACATGAGAACAAAGGGCACTGTAACTGTTTCCCGTTTGCTGTGTGTTGTGTCTTTCTTTGATTTGGGTCTTTGCCTATCTGGGAGCTGCAAGGGAATGTCTCGAGGGTGCACTCAGGGCTCTTGTGCCTGTAGCAGGGAGATAATATGTCACACATGAAGCAGAAACCGCAGCTGCAGCCAGAGAAGGAAAAGGTGGGCTGGGAATCAGCTGGGACACTCTTACCTTCTGCACCTCCCCCTTTCTGTGTTTGTCCCTGCCATGGCTCTCCAGGCAGCAGCTCAACTCACATCCTCCGAGTGGTTCAGGACACTTGCAGCAGGGCTCTTCTGAGAAGCCAGATCCTCACCTCTCTGCTTTCTACTTTGAACTGCATCTTTCTTTTATAACCTACCCTTGCATAGCATGCCCACCTCTTGCCCCATGGGCTGGCTGCCCACACCTGATCTCAGCCTGCTTTGTGGAAACAGAAAAGCGGTAAGGTCTTCACTGCCATTTCACTGCTCATGTGGCATCTGCCCAGACCTGCAGCACAGGACCTGAGGCAGGAACAGGGCATACACAGCACCTGGTTTGCCAGATCCCAGCTCTTGGTGGGTTTAAAAAATCATCTCAAGAAAACCTTTAACACTCCTCATTTAAGAAACTAGGAAAGTGCCTAAGCCTAGCATTTCACCTCTAAATTCCCATGACTCTTGGAAGAGCTGTCCACTATGAGGAGCCTTGTAGATCTCTTCCAGCTCAGCATGTTCTGTGATTCTGTGTGAGCCTGGCAGCAGGGCCTGGCATGGGGGGGGAGCCCGGGAAGACAGAGGGGAACTGGGCTGATCAGAGCCATCACCTGAGAGCCAGAGCAGTGGAAAGACAGAGAGAGTGTGCCAGCAGAGGCACCACTATAACCCCACCAGGAGATGAGGCTTTGCTAAACCAGCACATGGACATTGAGACTGGGAGGAGGGTTGGGAAGCAAGGTCGTAGCTCTTGTAATTACAGGCAAACTTTAAAACATAATTAAGGTGCAATCTCAGGTCTTAAAAAAACTCCTTCCCTAATTAACACAGAATTGAAGTCATTATTGTAGGAGGAAGTAGGCTCTGCCCCTCCCCAATCTACAGTTCCAGCAGTGTTGTGAAGTTATCTCTATAAAGCTGCTCTTTAAAAACATGTACATCTACACATACTCACTGATAAATTATACATGGAATAAATATTTCACAAAATAAGGCTGAAAGCCACATTCTTGATAACCACACCATATCAATTAGCTCCTATAAAGACAAGGAGGAGACATGCTGTGGGCAGTCTAGTTCAGCTCCAGGCCTAGCTGGGAAAAACATCTGTCAGCAGCAGCAAATTGGCAACTGCTGCAAATGCTGCCAACTTCACTGAGTCTTTAGCTTCAAGTAGGGAATTCAGCCTCTGGGATGTGGAAGTGTTGCAGAGATTGTGTAGGGGCTGGAAATCGCCACTTGCCCTAGGTGAAGGACAAGGAGCTGCTTGTCTGGGACTAGATTATTGAGCAGGATGAATTAATGTGTGACTGTGGTCCATGAATTATCTGTATGTCCTCTGACAAGGAAAACTTCCCTGCCCTTGTTCTACCTGTGCCTGAGTCAAAGAATAGAGTCATAGAATGGTGTGGGTTGGAAGGGACCTTATAGGTCATTTTATTCCACCCCCACTGCCATGGGGAGGGGCATCTTACACTCGATCAAGTTGCTCAAAGTCCCACCCAACCTGGCCTTGAACACTTCCAAAGACAGGGCAGCCACAATGTCTCCAGGCAATCTGTTTCAGTGCCTCACCACCACTCATCACAGCAAAGAATTTCTTCCCAACATCTAAGTTATATTTCCCCTTTCTAACTTTAAAATCATTCCCCCTTGTCTTATCACTATCTGCCTGTGTAAAAAGGCACCCTCCCTCTTTGCTATAAACCCCCGTTACTGGAAGGCTGAGTCACAGGAGTTCTTTAAGGAAACATCTCCTGGCACCACACTCCAAATGCTCCAATCATTACCTGCAGTGGAGTGGACAAGAAAATTTTATGGCCCTGACTGGCTGCATCTGAAGCTAAGTCTATTAGCAGTGTGCCTGCACTGTGGGCCATGTGTGCTGCCCTGCCCAACACTGATGATGGAGGGGAAGTCATCTCAGTCTAATGTCAGGATGACAAGGAGATTACTTCTGTCTACTCTTAAATACTCCTTTAGGAATTCCTCAGGCATATGAGTTGCTCCCATATGAAATCTGATATGGTCTGTAAAAAAGTACTGTTGTTGTAGAGGGCAAATAACTTCTAATAGTTTTACCCAGCCTTCCTGAGAAAAAATTGGGGGTGAAAGATGGAACAAAGTTTTTTTCACTGCCTTCAGTGCTCTCTCACACCTGCAGCAGCTGTCTTATTTTCTTAGGTTATAAACTGAAGGACCTATCTGAGGGAAACAGGACAAAATATCGAAGGGATGTAAACTGGCATGGCTTCATTTTGGGTCAACAAAAATGCAGTGAAATATGCCTGGCCCAGATTGCCCTGGAGGTCTGTAATGCAGAATAGCAGTGACAATATTTCTCCCATAGTAACAGGTGCTGTTTCCTTCCCCCCATCACATGCATAGGGAGATGAATAATGTAATAGCTGTCAGGAGCATCTGTTCATTACTTATGCAAGTCAATCCTACATTGTGCTTTAGGGTGTAAAGCGATCCCTGCAGAAAATCCATCCCTATGGACATCACTATCACAGAATAAGATGTACTATGGTTGATTTATTTTTTTAATCCAATGAAGCTTAAGTATTAGTTACCCATTTCCTAGGGAGGAGTAGCAAACCAACTATCTAACAGAAATAACTCATGGGTGGCAAAAGGAAGATGGATTTGTAGAGTTTTAAAAACATCATTTAAGTATTTGGTATGGCTTGCAGACTCAAATTCAGATAGTGCAAAGACATGCATGAAATTTAAGTTTTGTTGATAGGGTGAGTTAGACACCTCTACAAAGCAATTCAGAGGGTGTAGGCAGGACAGTAAACATGGATGTTCTGAAAAACACTGAGAACCACCAGAAGGTAAGGACTTCATAGAACTTGTTTTTAGATTACAGTCTTGTTTCAGTTTGTGGAGAAATCAGGAGTTACACTGCAGCTTCAGGAGCCCAGTAGATGCTGGTTTCATTATGCATTCTGTCACTTGCTTTCTGGTTGACTTCAGGGGAAAAAATTACCATTTCATGCCTCAATTTTCCTATGTGCAATAAAAGGATATCAGCATTTCACATTCACTTTAAAGTGGTCTGAGACAGAGATTAGACATCCTGCACTGAACAACAAGAAGAGCTGTCATTGTTAGATGTGTCTTGAAACGAGTGTGGCAAAATATGGCTCTGGCATTATTGGTGTTTGGAATCAGTCTTAAAAGGCACCTCAGTCAATACGTCTTGCCTGCAAATGCTACTCGCAAAACCAGGTAAATCTGAACAACTGGAGGGAAACAGATTGGCAGAGTGAAGCGGTCCTTGCTCAACCAGCACAAGTCAGTACATTATTCTTGGCTCTGGCTCCAGCTATTTTCAACAGCACTAAACATTCATTAGATTAAATCAAATGAACCACATTCTTTAAAAATAACCAGAGCCTTGTCGTGCCAGTTGGAAAAAACAACAAGTTTATTGGGTACTAAAACAGATAAAATAAATTAAAAATAAATAAATAAATGGAGTCATATTCCCTCCTGGCGCAAAAGAGCACAGCTCCAAGGAGAGGTCTTTGGCTCCTCAGTTCAGCACAGTGGTAGGTAAAAAAAGAACATTCTCAACTAGCTAAACCAAACAAATTAAGAAGAAATATAGACAGTCCAGCACAACCTCCACGCTGAACTGCAATGTAGGCATATGTTCAGCAAATGTTAGGATATATCATCCTTATCCCTCTGCTGTGGATGTCAGCATGGAGTGGATTTATGGCAGCTCAGAAGAGTTGCCATGACCTAATTGCATCCTGGCACCCAACTCTACTGTAAAGCCAAAGGCCACAGCCAGACCCATCTGCTCTGCTGTGATGGACCTCACCTTTCCATACTGCTCACCCACCTCTACCAAACGTAACAAGTCCCCTGCTGACACCAGCCTTTCTTTCCTTATTTACAACCAGTCTTTTTCTCGGTATTCTAAGAAGAAGGAAGATCTACGGAAGGAGAGAAGTTGCTTGGAGACTTATCCCTGAAAGTATCTTAAAAAGATTATCAAGTAAATCTGGATGACTGTAGAGCAGACCACAGAATAAGATACACATACTTGCTTTCACGTGATTCAGTCTGTTTCAAGGGAAGTTAGAGCTGTCCCCCAAATATTCAGGTAGGTACAACCTCGGATAGTTTCACGTGCTCTTGGAGCAGAACATGCCTGCAGAACACATGTGGCCCCTCAGCCTCCAGCCTAACTTTGCCTCTCAGAGATCTCAGAACAGATTCCTACATTGTCCAGTTCCTCTGGTTTCCTGGGCACAGGACCAATTCTCCTATATACACAGCTTCTTCCCAAGCAGTAACCATTTGCTGACAGTGAGTTGCTTAAGAAAACAGTTACAAGCTGGTGTAAAGTACAGCCCCGTACCATCCTCCCAGACCTCACCTGCCCCTGGACTGGCTCTACTGCTTCAGCAGGGTCTTGTGTGAGCAGAGGTGACTTGTCTGACCTGCCAGCAGCACCACCAGGTGAGTTGTGCTCAGATGAGGCTGCAGCCAAGAGCCTCACCTCACAAACCAGTCTGACCTGGGAGGCCCCATAAGTGAGACCACACGCCACACTGTGTTGGTGCAGAATCTATTGGTTGCTGCAGAGCTGTGCTAGGATGTGTGGTGGGCACATCCTGAACAACCTACTGGTCAGAATAAAAAAAACCCCAACCCTTCAGCAGAAAAGAGTAAAATGAAAATTTAAAGCAGGTTTGTGTTCGTTTCCTGAAGCACTTGTCTCCATTAGAACAGAGACATATCTTTGGGAGTTACAGCAATACCCAGTGACAGAAGACAAGAAGCATTAAAGTGCTGCCTTTTTGGACATGTTTTGGCTCCTGTCTTACTGTGTTGGGCCTTGGTGGGGAAATCAGGAGCTTGTATCAGCCCACCATGGTCTGCTTTCCAAGACAAACAGGAGCCTCACCCACTGGTGCATGACAAAGGTGAGTTGTTTTAGCAACTACAAACTAACAGTGCAACAAAAATATTCCTGGCCTGCTTGTCCCAACTTGCCTGAGGTTGTTCTGTTTGGATGCTAGAAGCCACAGGTGATTTTCCTTTAAATGCCATTTCTTTCTTTTTTTTAGAGTTGTTATCTGGTTTAGTTTGTTTGTTTGTTTAATGGAAGAGTATTCAGATTATTTTCCTGAGATGTTCTGCAGCAAATTGCAAGTTCTGTTCATCACCTTTTCCCCACCCAGTACCCAACACAAATATAGTTCTAGGCAAGCTAAATGAAAAAACTGGCACAAACAATTTGCTGCTTAAGAGAGAAAATTTTCTCAGTTTGGCCTACCTAGAGGAATTTCACTGGAATTAAAATAAAAGTCAATGTCAGCATTATAAAAGCTTATATTTATTTGGGCCAAATTACTGCAGTAACTGTATTTTCCACTTTCCTTTTATTATAAGGTAAAAAGAATGCAGAGGAACTCTTACCATGCAATGTTTAGGATGGCAAAGCTTTCTAATTTACAGTACCAGATCTAAGACAAGCATAAAAGAATCTGTAGAGCTGCTATTGAAACTTATGGCAGGTATAAATAACAAGGGCACACATAAGAGGCAGCCTGCTGTGCAGAGAATTGAAAAAAAAAGTAGTTGTAAAGCTATTTTTATCTGCTGGTGGAATAACTGGCTAGAAAACAACCCTTCTTTTTTTCAGTGTGGAGTGCCTCTGCCTGCTTTCATTCTTTGGTGTCCATATACCATCAATTAGGATCTTTTGAGGATGTCAGCTCTCTGACAGACAGGATTTCTGCTGATGTTCTATAAAGAAATGTTGCTCCTGGGAATGCTAGTGAGCAACTGCCAGTCTAGCACTGAAAACTCTGGAAATCCCCCTTCTGCTGGGTATCATCAGACATTGCTAAAAGCTGGATTTCTACAGGCAGGAATTTCCAGTCACCACAAGACAGAAAACCCTTTTGTCTTTCTGCAAGAGGGACAACTACATGATGTCATGGAGTACTTTTTAATTCCTATGCTCAGGCAATTTCTTGGTATGTAACAGTTCCACATTACATGATAGTTCCATGAGCACTTTGAGTTGTCAAGAGCCAATGGTCCTGCCAAATCACGTTGTTGCCTTTTCTGTCTCTCCCAGGTGCCTGCTCCTTCCTGCTGCTTCCCCTGTGCCAACAGAAATGTTTGTGCAGCCTCACAGTGAATCTGATCCGCGAGTGGATCCAGGTTAAAATTAACCTAGTGAGGAAAAAAAGGTTTGTTTTAGTCCAGATCAGTTCCTTGATCTGCCTTCATTCTCCTGTCAGTATTGCTCAGATTTCACTGCAAAAGCCTCAAGCTGTGTGGCCGTTGCATCACCTGTACTGCTGTGCAATCTCCCGGTCAGGGCGATCCCACTCCCTGTGGTAGATCCCTGTGGCTGCTCAGGTAGGCACGGGACACATTCCTGGTGCTCAGGGAGGTTCAGCCTCCACGTGTGAGACATAATGGGTACTTCCAGCTGGCTGGCAATCTTCTGCTCACCTGGGAGAAGCACCAGATCCCAGTGCTGCTGAGCTCAGGCCCGTCTGTTGTGCCTGCACGTCCCATTTTATGATGGCAATCAGAAACTGATGGCAGCAGAATGAGCATTTTTGCATTTTTACATCCATCTTTGGAATGGCGAAAGGCTGCAGCAGATTGAACACTGCAGAACGTGTCGGGCTCGCAGGTGAAGGCTGTGTCCCAGCAGCTGTCCTGTGGAGCAGCACTGTGTGCACAGCACAACCACAGCAGATCAGTCTGAACAGATGTGCAATGGCCATGAGGGTTATGCGGTGTAAAGCCTGAACTACCCTTCCCCAGCCATCTGTGCACAAAGCTTTTTTCAATAAGGTTTTTCACAGGTCACATTGGCACCAAGAGCATCCCAATTCCTTCACACTGCATGAAACCTAATTTGACTTTTGTAGTCAGTGAAAGGAAAAATGTTCTTATTTCACTGAGTAGGAGTCCTGCAGAGTTAATAAGCTCTTTGGTGCTTTTCTAAAGAACGCTATTTGGTTCTTAAAGCCAGAATCCGTTCTCTGGTACCTAAATGCAATTCCCACAGATTTCTAAAGAAACTGGATGTATGTTCCTTGGCAAAATGCAGCTATTAACTTAAAATCCTGAAGATACGTGAAATCTATAGAGAAAATAAAGAGCCGATTACAGTCTGGAAGAAGTAAAACTGAACTGTACAAAGACCTAAGAACACCTTTCAGAAGTATATCTTGAGTTCCAGTATTTTGGTGTTCCTCCCTAGTCTAGGAAATAGAGAAATGCCCTTGGAATATGATCACTGGGTGCTGTTGTTGAACTTGTAATCTTTTTGGCTTGCAAAAGCAAAGGGCAATAAAAAACCCTGTCGTTTGGCATCAGGCAGTTTAATGTTATCAGTGAGAAAAATGGAACCTTAGGTTCATTTCATGAAAACTGGAGACACCAACACTCATGAGCTGCAAAATGTCTTGCTAGGGAGAAGTCAGGGCTGCTCTATCAGTTAAGTGTTGGATAGTGTATGACCACTGTTTTTCTTGGAAGGCACACCTTTAGTGAGGCTGGAGGCCATCCCAACCTTTCCTGCAATATGCAAGCAATTATCTCTATGCTGTGTAAAATTTAATTTGTATTTTGCGAACTCTGTGAAGAAAAAAAATCCATATTTGACTGTATTACAATTTTGCAGAATCAATAAATGTTCAATGAATTTATGAAGAGTATATGATACAAATGTAAAATAGCACCTTCTAATAAATGCTTACCACATCCAAGGACAAGAAGGGTTTAACTTCTGTTTTCCTGTTCTAGATTGCAAGAGACTTATTTAAACAGATTTAAGGAAAATTCAGTCAAATAGGGACTCTGCCTCAAAGAAAAGTACAGTTCTGGAGTTAAAGTCAACATTTTTAGGAAGAAATAATATTATTTATGAGACCAGTTAATATGAATGGAAAAAGATACACTGGCATTTATGTAAATGACCTCCTGTTCTAGACTTTTAGACCATCATAGTGGCAATAACATTAACTCTACTTTCTAAAATCTGGGATTAATCTGAACTAAGCAAATTTGAATTGTTTCAGGCTCTTTTGCAAAATGTGTAACCTGGGAATAAGTGCTCTGACAAAATGCTTGCGTAAATGACAGGAAAATCAGGCTTCTTGTGTCAGGATCAATATATCAAATCTGTGCAGTGTGCTGAGGCAGATACACAGAAACATAATTTCTATTACTGGAAATACATTATTTAATACACATGTGCTTTGCATCACAGTTTGCCTATCTCTGGCTCGGACCAGTCAAGGGAAATGGGATTTTTAGCAGAACTCCTTCACTTCAAAACATGCTCATAAAATATTTGTTTAAGATTAGCAATGGAAGGATCAGCCCAGCAGTATACAGGCTTGCAGGGTACAAATACCACATATAGGATTAGTACCTTTAACTGTCTGGAAGCTGAAAGAGTGGGGAGGCAACATTTTGGGAAAGCCAAAATCATCAGTCGTTAGTATTTGTCTTACTGCAATTCTTGCAAGGATCAGTAGTTATAGGTTCAATCTTTGTGATGGTGCTATTAAGAGTTACATCCACAGTTTGACATTAAGTTAGTAGGGATGTCAGGCCTCAACCTAGAATCAGCAGTTTACTTTTCCTTCGTGCTTAAACTTTTAAAATTTCAGGGAAAAGGATCAGGCAGTAAGTTACAGAGTATTGAGCAAAGCAGAAAACCCCGCGGAATGCAACGAGTGGTGGTGCACTGAAGCTGGTTACACAGAGAAAAGCCCAGGCAAACAACTCCCATCCCACTCTTCACCCCACAGTCCTGGATGGATTATGGTTCAATGTCCATCTGTGAAAAGGCTAAATTTAGTCTGTCCTCAGAGGAAACACAAGATGCAAGTCATGCACATGCTCCCGCTGATCTTTGAGGATGACCTTCCTGTCAGCTCCCTGGGCCAAGCACTACAGAGCAACCCCCCCTCCTCACCACACTACTGTATTTCAATGCACACGACTAAATACAGAGGAAATAGACTTTACTCAAGGAGCTATTTTTATACCCTTCCTCCAGGTGCTTGTTTTTCACTGGTGGGGCAGAGGTATGGGGATGTTTTGGCTGCTGGCTTTGGGTCAGAGCTAGTGTAAAATGTTGTGGTACAAACTGAACTGCCTGCTTGCTCTGGTGTCTGCACTGCAGCTCCCAGGAGGAGAAGAAACAGAAGGCATCTATAAGGTTCCTTTGCAGTTAATCAAAAGAACATTCAGGCCATTTTCAGTAGGTTCCTGCCCTGGATAACTGTGCAGAGCACTTTGGATAATCCCTGACCTGGTCTCTTGACTCTGAGCACCACAGCAGGAGAGCTGAGCCCTTTCTCAGTACAACAACCACTGCTCAGACTCTGTGAGCACCATTTGTGGAGTCCCTTCAAAGGCCCCCCTCTCTGCTCTGATCCTGCTAACACAAGGGAAAGCTGAGCTCTCCCATTCTATGAAAACAGACACATGCTGGGATCACTGGAGAGCTGGCGACTGGCTTCGAGTCAGGAAGATGCCTCTGGTCTTGTCCAGACCATATGGGATGCTGCAAAGCCCACATTACTCTAGGAAACTATCTCAATTAATTACAAGTCTAGTATTTACTCATTAGAACTGTCGTTGTGATTTCCCAACAGCTGGGACACCAATATGTGAGCAATAAAAATTAAAGACTCCTTTTCCAGCATGTGTTTGAAGACAAGCTGGGAAAATAAAGACTGATGCAGTCCTGTTTGACCAAGTATGCATAGCTGAAGTCCTCTCAGATTGTCTCCACTCAGAGGGGGCCAGGAGAGGGCTGTGCCCACACACTCACCCATCACCTGAGCAGCCAGGGGCCAGCTGGGACCTCCCCTTCATGAGCTGCAGCTCAGGAGGGAAGTCCTCACTTCTCTGCAGGACAGCAAAAGTGACATATGTTGGTTGGCTTAACCTGGCCCTGAAAAGCATGGGCTGGCCCCAGGAAAGGAGACTGGGAAGGCAAGTAGGAGAACCAGGAGGGCACAGAGAATTTACAACTCTGGTCTTCCCCAGGGGCTGTGCAAGCAACTGCAGTCCTGAGCCTGACACACAGAGGGATACCACTACTTTCTCCCCAGTTTCCTTGCCAGACCAAGTGCTGAACCCTTTGGCATTCTTAGTGAATCTTTGTGGTCCACAACATTTAGAATTCCCTCAATTTTTCTTTTTTTTCAGTGATAAAACCAGCATAGACACTGTACAGTGAAATTTGGGGTTAAGCTGACAGTGACTAGGTAGATAAATTTTTCCCCTTGTCAAAGGAAAAGTAAACAAGAAAATTTGCAGGCCTTCTCTCTTTTAAACAAAGAATCCTGTGTTTAAAATAATAAAAATCCACTGTACAAAAGCAAAGCAACTTCCCCCAAAATAGCCTTTCCTGTTTTATCAATGCATTCATCAAAATTGTCCTTCTCCACAAAAATAAAGTTCCAGGTAGAGTACTGGAGGCCTTTTGTTTTGACTAGATAACTGAAGCTGAAAGAAGCTGAAGCAACAAATATAAGTGACTTTACTGATACCTGGTATGTCCCCGTGGCTGAATGTAGGTGTTACTATCTAGTGATGCCATACTGAAATAAAAAATAATGAAACAGAACTACCACATCAGTGAAATTGGGCTATTCACCAGCCATGGGAATGTGGCTCCAACAGCCTGCATTTGAGCTGTGCCTGTGACTTGTAGTGGAGGACACATATTTCTCAAGGATTTGTCAATATAGTTTTGTTTTCCTGATGCACCCGTCAGGTGAAATCCCTGGTAGAGTTACAGGCATAGTGTATGAATACCCCTACACAGATAGGGCTCATCCTCATAGCCTGGACTTGGCCTACACCTTAGACACAAGGAAAATCAGATCTCATCACCCATCTTGCTACTTGTTTGTTCATTTTTTGTTATTTTGGAGATAACTGTGTCCAGGAGAAGGTATAAGCATGGATAGCTCCAAGGATGGACACTTCACAAGTGTCTGAGTTGTTCTGCAGGGTGACTGTGAAGTAGGAGAAAGCGCAGAAGTGTGAGATCAAAATACAGCAGTAGGGAGGGGAGTCAGGCATCCCCAGCTCTTCAGCACTGCGGCAGACACTGCCCACTGAGGCAGAAAGGAGCGAGGTGATGGGGGGAACTGTGAAGGGCCATCATCAAAGTGATGACAGACATTGTTTGATGACAGAGAGGAGGGAGACTCAGTAGAGAAAAAACAAGGGAAATGGTGACCTGACTGAAATTGCAAAGTAGTTTTGAATTCTTTCATCTTTATTTTCCTACTCCTTTCACAGCTGCATGGAGCCACTCTTAGATACTGAGACAGAGAGAGCAGCAGCCCTGAGCTGGGCTGTGGCAGCCTTGGTGTCAGCCCACAGAGCTGCCATGTCCCACCACACTCCTGACTGACTTGTTCCAGCTGCTCTATCGTAACTGAAAAGGAGTGAAAATGAACATTTCCTGATGTGATTTTTCTTTGTAAGCCACATCTTGAACTTGTAACAAGCGCCATGAGGCACTTAATGCCAGCAGAAGGGGTCCACATGACCTCTCTTGAAAGACAGCCTATGCTACTAAATTTTGACTCTGAACACCCTTGTTGGATCAGTATTAGGAACAGAGGTGAGGCTTTGTTTTGTTTATTTAAATATTGCATATTTATATTGACAATGGGAGCCTGAACATTGTTTGTTTAATAGAAACCCCATGACCAGCTTATGTACCAGTTAAATCAACTAATTACCTAATGAAATGTTTCCTTTAGTTCAGAGCCTTACAAACATTTTAATCGACCGCTCTTCATTAAGACTTCAAAAAACAAAAACAATTTCTCAGCCTCCACAAGGGCAAATGAAGGTTTAATGCAGCGCGCTAAAACTTCTGAATAGTCCTCACACAGCTCCCCTGGGACATCAGGAATCATTACCATCGAATATGTTTGCAACAGAGATTGTTTAAAACATAACTGAGAAAGCACGTGAGCCAATGCAGATCACAATTTAAAGCTCAACAGGAACAGGGATATAACAAAAGCAGCCTAGACTCTTCCCGCACTAAAACCCAAGATGTTCTTAAAAAACAGAGATGTGGGAAGAAATAATTATGCTTTTCCCAACACAGATGATTCTTCTGAAATCAGGACCTGGAGGAAAGAGTCTTTCCAACACTGCAACAGCTGGATTAGCCTCACCAGCTTTGCACACTAATGCATTAAACGACCTGCTCTTTCCCACATGGAGAAATAACCAAAATGCAAGTCTCAGCATGACCTCTTTTTCATCGATACCACTCTTCTCACCAGCCTTGTTAAATCTTTGTTCTGCTTCCTGCTGTCCCAGCCCCAGGCTCTCTCAGGCTGTGGGTGACCCCCAAAGAGGAGTTGTGACTGGCTAAGCATTGAAACTCTCGTTCCTCCTGCCCAAAGTCTGGTGCTCTGCCAGTGACACACCAGGACAAAGTGACCCATCTGGGAAGTGCAGGCAAGATGGTCACCCTGCTAACATAGACCTTGCAAGAACTGTGTTTCCTCTTCCCTGGAAGAGATCCAGCTATTTCTCGGTTTGTTCTGGTAAAAGGACCCACCTCTGCCACCAAAGCCCCACTGTTAAGTGGCCTTCAGCCTGCACAGCAAGATGTTTTCACAGCATCTTAAAGATATATTCCTCATCTCCTCCAGAGATATGCACCAGACACAAGTATTCTGTGGGCAGAATCTGGTTTGGGGCCCTGAACAGGACCTTCCTCTCACAGATCATCAATACAAAACAAACACCATGAAACACTATCTCTTTTCTAATGCACTCTTTTTTCTTTTTGTGATGGATGGTGCTTAAAATTACTGCAAGAACTATCCTTTTTTTACTCTTTGAATTACTCCATGTGTTCGATGTTACAAGAGAAACGCTGTGTAAAGGGTCATCAGACAATGACTTTTAAGATCAAGATTTCATCTAATTCTTTCATGGGCCAAATTCAAATTTGGAGTCACTCAGTCAAAGTTAACAGGTTGCCACCAGGAATATGCTTGGCTCAGTGTGCTTAATGAAGGCCATTAAGTTGCTTTCTATCCAAGTGGATTTCTCTCTCAATTTGAAATTTATAGCTTAATACTTTAGAGCTCAATTATAGGGTAAAAGAACAGAAATAAAAGTCACAGCTTTCCTGTAATTAGTCATGTGGGATAGTTCAAACAGAGCTTCATTTCTAGTACCAGAGATCTTTCTTGTTCCTTCCTAGGAAAGCTAGTCAGAAAAAAAAACATCCTGCAAATTCTGTAGTCCAGTAACAGAGACTGCAGACATGTTCCTTTTACTCAATCATTTGTATATCACTTACAAAAGGTTAATCCCAAAAACCTGTTTGCCTTTTTACAGAGGGTAATTGCAAACATTGTCAGATCATCAGAAAGGTAGGACAGGCAGAAGGATTCTTTTGCTCTGAGCTGTTGTCAGGTCATGAAAAAATCAAATGTGTATCCTCCAAAGGAACACAGCCAGGCATCAGGCAGAAGGCTGGGAGAGGAGTCCTTAAAGTCTCTGCACTCTTACTGATCAACAAGAGAGATCTGTACAGACATTTCATTACAAAAGGTAGGAAGTGTTCTCTTCTGGGTTTGTTCTGTTATATTCACACCACGTCTTTCATTTTGCAATATTGTATGTTAATTCATCACCTATTTTCAAAAGAATAGTGTAAAAGAGTGAGGAAGAGCAGACAGAGCACATGTTCTGTTGTGAAGTTTGGTTTTGCATTTCCAATGGCTTTCAGTCAGACTGTTCAGAAAGGCTTGATGAGGACTTGCACTGATGCTTTACAAAATGTTCTGGTGATCCCACCAAATCTATCAAGCCTTCATCTGTTCAGATGCTGGCTGACATATTACTTTCTTTACTCTTTCATTTTAAGGACAATAGGTAGCTTCTGTGAGCTGTGATGTACATTTATACTCCACCATTACTTATAATAGGACCAGAGTAATTTGCCATTTCCCTCTATGAAAATGTAACTATGTTTTGATGCTTGGCAAAACTGCATGTTTCTAAAATAGATGGCAAATTCTATTATTAGAAATGTTAAGTTTTGAGAATATGTACTTTCTGTTCTTGAAATTGCAGTGCTTGTAAAAGCAAATAATTATGTGCCTTGGTAATTGCAAGCAAAATTCAGCTATTAACCTGCTTTTCTGCAACTGTCTATGTTTACATACTTGAAGCAGACCAGGAACATCATTAATGTTGATATAAGATGTGCCAGCCTTTGTTGTGGGTTGTAGAGAAAGGCAAGGAATTGTGAACCAAGGGATTCTGCATGTGACCTATGCTACTGGAAGTAGAGAAGGGCACAACTCTGAAAAGTTAGAAACCATTTGTCATGCTAATCTTTCCAGCATCTCATGAGACCAGCAGGCTCTTTCAGCAGCTACTGCATTTTCTCCTTTAAACTTACTCCTCTTTCTTTATTCCCAGCATCTGTTCATTCAGTTTAAACAATTTCCTGTTTTCCTAATAGAGGAACTGATTAGACACAGAGCCTATTTGCTGTATTCTGGCCAAAATTGTGGATTGGGTGGTTATTTTTATTATTTCTAGCTGCACTTCTGGAGATCCCATTAATTCTGAGACTCCCTGATACAGCTTTGGTATGTGCAGGAAGAAAACTGAGGCCAAGGGGGAAAGAGATATAAAGAAAATAAAGGCCATGAATACATAGCTGGAGCCAGCTGGCCCCAGACTCACTCAGCACTTGCTCAGAGATGCTGGGCCAAGAGGCAGCTCCAGCCTGGGAGGGGTGGCAGCATGTTAGGTGAGAAAACCTGCCCACAGGGAGGCAGTGTGTGCCAGCAAAGCCTTGGTGCTCTGCTGACACAGCCTGGTGGCTTCCAGTTATCAGTGGGCTTTGGTCCACCAGTCACAGCCCAGCACAGTGCCCACCTTGCTGTGCAGTTGTGCCCTGAAGCTCACACAATCACGCCAAAAGCAGAGTCCCTGTGTCCCCTGCCAGCCTCCAGCCCCTGCACCACCCTGTCTTCATCCTCAGAATTTCCTGCCTCCCTTTTCATAGCCTACTCTTGCAATGTTTAATTTTATTTCATTTAAGGAAAAGCTCTACAACCTGACACTCTCAAATGAAGTTTGAGTGGTGTCTCACAGTGCCCTTGAGCAGAGACACAAGCCCAGCTGCTGGACCATGCACACAGCAGACCCGTCCCCAGCTTCCTGTGAGTCATGCCAGGCAGTGACTGCTCTTACGCACACCAGGCTGATTTTCAGCTTTACCTTTCTGTTAATTCACAGATAATTTGCATGTAAGCAACTGCAGCACTTCTCAGCTGAGGGCCAGGACAGGCTCCGAGGCAGCAGCAGCAGGGCAGGGCCCTGGGAATGCAGCAGGCAGAAGAAGAGGTGGCAGCAGGTCTAAGAAGTGTATGAGGAGTTTGGAGTTCACACTGCAGAGAGAGCTGACAGCTGAGGGGATCAAATCTGAGCTCTCCTCCCCTGGATTTGGATCAAATCCTCTTGAAGGGAAACTCTGATAGCAGACTCTGTCCCTGCAGCACTGCTCTGTCCTGGGCATGTGCCCCACTCCCAGCCTCCGCAGTGGGAGTGCAGGCAGGGAGTGAGGACAAAATACAGCTCAGTTTCAGTGCTTTTTCTCCAAACAAACAAAACCACCAAGCCTAACTTGCTCAAGCAACAATGGATCAAATTCTATTTCTCTTAATCCTGACTGGAAAAAGAATTTACAAAGACAATTCAGGTTGCCGGCTTCCAGTCAGGAGTGGGATGATAGGAGCCTTTCCTCCCTGGACCTTACTTGCATTGTGCATGGCCAGAAGTGGGGCCACAGCCGAAAGGAGACCTGCTCTGGCCACACTGAGCTGAACCAATTCTGGTCTATCAGTCTGGAGTGTCTCCTAAGCCTGGTTGCATGGATGCTGCATGTGGGACACACATTGCTCAGAACAGAACATCAACTAAAGAGGCCACAGACACCACAGAGACGAACAATATTTCACCATTTGTTGTGAGCGAAGCCCAAGCTCTCAGGATAATACCAGTGATGGGTTTTCTTCCATACTGATTGTAAAGGATTCTTTCCCCATTGTACTGTGTCATTACACACAATGTCTACAGTTCACAGGGTAGTGGAGTATACCAGTACTCACTGGTGGCCTCTTTGCAATTACAGACAGGGATATACTAAAAGAACATGAATTAGTGTGCACTTTGGCAATCATAAAATAACATATCCACAATTTGGGGCATCCTGGGTATATAGACAGCGTGGCTTTCCCTCCTTCTAGGCCTTTAGGCGCTCAAAACAGTCCCTCTCTTGTTTAAAGGTCTTATTTTTATCCAGAATCTCAAGACAATGATTACCACATAGCAAAAGACGCACATGTACAAACACTGATTCATGGACATGGAGTCAGGCTAGTGCTGTGCCCATTCACAGGGACCTGGGAACAAAACTCACCAAGGACTGAACAGCCTTTTACCCACTGACTGCAGGAGCAGCCCAAGCAGATTTGCACTTACACGATACAAAAGGGAAAACCCAAAACAGTCTTAAACCAGCTGGAGCATTGCCTACCTTTTCCTGAAGGGAAGAAGCAATCCATCTCCACACTGCTGCGGGAATGGGAAATGCAGAGAGCACTGCTGGGGACCAGACCCTCCTGAGGTGGGCTCCGCTCCGTGGTCCGGACCAAGCACCAGCCTGGCCTCTCACTCGGCCTCTCCAGCAGCTCCACCGTCTGCCCCACCTGAACGCTCAGCTCGCTGCTGTGGCCTGCTGTAAAGTCCTGGAGCACCACAGTTAGTTCACACCCTCCAGACAACTGCCCAGGTTCAACAGGAAAAAAAAAAAGAAAAGGAATAGACGTTAGTGAGGGTAGGATGAAAGCAATCATCTTTGCATCATATTTACACTGGCAAAGACAGGATTTGTGTTCCTCAGAAGCCAAGTTAATAATTTGTTTTGTCAAAGTTCAACATGTTGTGGCCCTGGTTTCCTTTACTTCTTATTGATTTTGCTGGGCTGAAGTTAGACACCAAAGCTACCCACCCAGTAACCTTTTGAATGCTAGCTGTGGGGGAGTTTTGGAGTTGTGAATTTTCTAGCTGTGAGTGTCCATCAGAAACCCTGGGGGTTTTCTTGTTGCTTTAATTTCTGGGGTCGCTTTCTGGATTGGCAATAGCTCAGGATGCCTCAATGCTGTGCCTCGTGGTGGGACAAATTCCAGCTCATCCCTCTACAGCATGAGTGAGACACAATCCCACTTGCCACCACTGCAGTGAGGAAACAGCTTCTCTTTTCTTGCAAGACAAGAAACATACCCTCGTCTTCCCAAACTTGTTCCAGGGACCTCTTGGGAGACCATGAAATCCTGATGGGGCAGATCAGAAAAGCTCCTCCCATGCTCTCTGATGGAACCCAGAGGTGTAAATATATAAACACAGAGTGATTGATTATATGCTGACTTTCAGGACTTTTACCTAGGAATAAATGCATCACTTTACTTCCGTACTGAGAGCTGGAACTGCTGCTTTCCTTCAGCCTCACACCCTGTGACTCTCGAAGAACAACAGTGGTTTCTGTGTAATCACAGTCTCTGTATAGCCAGGGAGTGGGAATATAAGCACTTGTGTGTACATACCGGTGAAATGATTGTACAAATTTGTTTTTAACAAAGCTTGGGGTTTTTCTAATAGGACAGGATCTCAGAGTTGGATCCTTGCATGTCTAAAAAGGTGTGAGAATGAATCTAAGTTTTTCTGGTTTGAGGAATCTTTCATAATGCTCCTCTGCAACATGGATTTCTTGCTGTCTGCCTGCTGTTAACGGCCCTCCTTCTTTGTCCTGTGTGCTGCCTGCTTCCCTGACGTATGCAGGAATCTTTGGGGTCCTTATTCCAATGTCAAATTTGATAGAAATTTTGCTAGAAATTCACTGATTCCAAAGTTATTAAAGTGAGAATAGTAAACAAGCATAATACTATAAACTTTATTTTCTTAGGATATGAAGCTAAAACCAAGGATAATATACAATGATTTTAAACGAACAACTTGTAAATCCAACGGAATTGGTAGAAATCCTGTCAGATGCTGAGTAACTGAAATCTGTAAAAATTGGGGTCTGCTTTTCAGCTTGAATGGGGGAGCCCTTGAGGAGAGCAAGCACATCTCTATTGACTTCACTCTTGAGCTGGTACAATCTCAAAATCCCTTATCTCAGCCCAAGCAGCCCTGAATACACACTCCCATGGGAACAGACTGTCTCCCCACTCAGTGGGATAGGGGTTTTTTTGTTCAATGCAGATGTGAAAGAAATCCCACTCACAAGGGTGATATTCACAGTTACAAAAAGGGGTCAGTGGACAAGGACTGGTTCTCACCTGTCCTGTGTCTCTGCCGTAGACGAAATGCTAGATTTGGGGAAGAAGAAGGAAATATTTCTCTGAAAGATTATTTGTAAATAAATAGAAAAAACCAAACCAAACAAACCATGGCAGCTGTTCGAGGCCATTCAGACAAAGTGCTGGCATTAATCCTGGCAGAAAGAGCTCAGTGCACTGATGAAAGTGCACAAGAGGTCAGTGTAGCACCTAGTGGGGCAGTTTATCAGCAAACTCACCACTCGTCACACTGACAATCTCCCCATAACTGGAGAACAGACATTCACAGGGATGGTAAGAACAAGATATTGCTATAATATTTCCTGAGGTTTCTTTGCTATGGACTAATTTGAAGAGTAGAAAATCTTCCTGACCCAATATAGCAAATTATTTGGCATGGTGTGGGATATTTAAGACATGAAGAAAAAGCCTGATTATTTCTTGCTAAAAACACAGGTAAATCTTACCAAAAGTGATAGATTTCTCCTAATTGTTCCACTATTCCATGCTAAGTATACTTTCTGTCCCCCAAATTATGCTATCTATGAAATCTTCTCTGAAAATAATCAAATCTCTCCTTCTTTTAGGGGAAAGTGTGAACAAATACTCTGCTGTATCAGCTTCTCTCCCAGAGAGCTGTTCAGAGCATTCCATGCCCTGTCCCAGAGTACCACTAGGTGTCCGTGTTCACCATCACACAGCAATGGAATTTGCTATAAAGAATTAACTCCTGCTTGTCTTCGAGCTGCTTATCTAAGAACGAGGTGCAGTGTCTGGGCATAAAGGAGCTGGTTCAGCCATCATCCCCAGACTCCTTGCTTTCAATGATATGCACAGAGGATGTTCCAGAATATTACAAAAATTTCTCCAAATGGCTCAGATTTAATTTTGAAAGAGAAATAATTTTTATTGCTTAAGCATGAAAGGTGAAACAGCTTGGGAATATTCCAGGGGAAAAGGCCTGGTCAAGATGACACCTGGGAAAGTTTGGGACAAATAAGGCACTTCCCAGGGAGAGTCAGCCTGGGAAGTGCTGCCCTAAGCAGCTCCCTGCTCTCCTCACGGGGGCTCAGGGGCAGCTGACCTAACATCAGTTTATGGCAGGCCTTGTCATCCCTTCCAAAATAACTAAACATCTGTGACACCAACAGATGCTTCGACTTGGGCAACACCTGTAAATGTTATCCCAGAGGAGGCAGGTGTGCTCCGTGACCCGCAGGTACCATCCAGCCCTGTGTGCCTGTTTTCTCTGATTCATTAAAAACAGCAATTTCATGTAATGAGAACGGGAAGGGATCAGCCCCTGGAGGAGCTCCTGGGCACCTGGAGTGACCAAGTTCTGCCTCAGCAGGGGAGATTCTCGCCCCTCCAGCTTCAGATCCTACCTTTGATGTGTGAGGGAGGGAGCTCACTTCCCTCAGCTCCCCGGAGGCCTGAATACCCCTGAAGGCACATGAATTTATATCACCGGCTCCTCCAGGATCTGCTGGATGGAAATGTGGACCAGGACTTCCACATGCTCCAACTGACTGACTGGAGCCAGTGCTAAAATAACACATTTTCAGGGCAAGAGCCCCTCTTTGGCAGGTGGAATTAAGGAATTTCCCTTTTACAGGTAGGTGCAGGTGGTAGGTACAAGCAGTTAGCTCAGGAAGGGCCCACAGATGCTTCTTAGGTGCCAGGTCCAAAGAACAGAAAAGGAGCTTCCAAGTATTTCCAAGGCCTGTTTTGTGTCTTACATACCACCACACCACAAAGAACATTTTCTTACCAAATTAACCCACAGCAAAGTAATCTCTCTGGAAAAGTTATGATACACTAGTATATACAAAATTTGTAAGCCACTGAGGAATAATGCAAATACATCTGATTCCCGATGACAGAAATCATTTCACCTACAAAGTGATCACTCAAGCTGTTAGTTACTTAATTTGTTTTTAGAGGACAATTTTCCAACTTCAGAGAAGTATATCATGCTTCTCTCTAAGCTGGAACATGGAAATAGGAATACAGGTGGACTGTTGGTTTCTCACACATATTGCATTTGTTTTGGAAAGAAAATAGAGAATGCCCTTGGGGTTGAAATTCACAGGTAAATAGCTTCACATTCTAACATATAACATTCACTTTTATTATTCCTGTGATTAAAACCACCATTAAAGACACTGACTGGATATATTTAGAACCCAGACAGCACTCTAATCTGTATGTGGCACAACAAGACACATTAAAATAAAAATGCAACATGCCTTTGCAGAGCACAAGGCATAACTGAAAGATCCAACACAGGGACAGATCTAACAAATTACACAGCAAGCAACAGCCTTAAAATCAGGAAGAAAAGCAAAATGGTAGAAGCAAATAGCAAAATGTAATGAGGAAGCAGGAGGGCCCCAAGCTGTCTGGAGTGGCTGTATGTCCTGAGAGAAGCTGGCAGGAGCCCCAGCCTGTCTTCACAGTGCCTGCCATCAGCAAACCATCTCCCATCCTCTGCCTTCATGTGCTCCTGGGCTAGAAAACATCACTGTGCATTCTGTGTGTAAATGTTTTCCCCAGGATGTTCTAATCTAGTGATCAAATCCGAGCTAGAGTGGAGCCCTGCCCATTCCCCAGTGCAGGCAGAGACCCAGCCACAGCCATTGGGAACTCCCCTCTCTGCCCCAGGATGCTGCTCACAAACCTCAGAGCACCGATGTGAGCAGTTTATGTCAGACACTGACTCTGGGGAATGAGCTCTGTCACTCCCACGAGCCTTTCTGCCCCTGGGAACACCCACCCCAGTGCCTGTCAGCCACAGGAGGGTGAAGCACAAGCAACCAAAATGATCCCAGGCATGATGACATCCTGGGCATCCAGGCTGCTCCAAGAGCAGGAGCCAGTCCAGCTCCAGCAACCAGAGGGCACTGGGCAGTGCAGGATGACCATGAGATTGTTTTTCCTGAATCACAGTGTGTTGTGTATGGTCACTGTGCACCTGTTTCATTTATAGCCACAAAGCAGCCAGAGGAAGCAAGGCTGAACACCAGAGGCATATTTATCATCATAGTGCAGATGGAAAACACCTACCAGGTCACAGGCTTCCTTCCCTCAAACAGATCCCTAAAATAGATCTTAAGTAGTACTAAATCCACTCCAGGTGACAGTGAAGTGGGCATGGTTAGCTCTCCAACAGGGTGAGCAGGTATTTGGGAGAGGTGTCTGAAGTCTAAGTGTTTTGAAATATGCCAGCACTGTTGTGGAAATCCACACAAGCTGGTTATTTACATCTATTCAAGAGGACACAGAACTTGGCTAGTTTAAACAAAGCATTTTGTGTGCTGCAGCACTACGGCCTAATATAAATTGCTAGTTTTCTGTTGCTTTTAGGCTTTCTGCCTTGTCTGGTTTTGGATGAAAGCCAGTTTTGAATAGAAGCATTTAGTCACCATAAACAGCCTATTTCAAGAGGGTGAGAGAGGCAGTAGGAGCAAGAATGGGATTTGCATTCTTATCAAGAGATTAAAAAAAGTGAATAAAACCACTTAGATGTTAGTTCTGTCTTCACTGAAATAAATCCAGGAGTTGTCACTTTAGCTGGGGGACAGACATGAGAAACCTTATCCCCTGCAGAGTTCTTTGTGAAAATTTATGTAATTTCATAGAGATTTTCTTTTTACTGGGAGGTTAGAGAGTGAGAGATCAAATTCAGAAAAAGCCTTTGAGGAACTTCAGTGCTAGAGAATTGCTTTAGTTTTTTATTCCATACCAGGCTCTGTTTGGAGCATGAACTCTGAGTCTCCCATGTTTCTCACTCTAAAGCCTCTCAGCTCTAAAGGCTGCTGAGCTCTGGAAATGCTGGTGGATGCTTTGCTGCATCTGTTCAGGGCTGTTTCTGTGGGACAAGCTGTATCTCAGCAGCTACGGGCTAACCAGGAATAACCTACTACTAGTCAGTAGCATTGCTGTGGACTGAAAATTCAGTGGAAAATGCCTGACTCATGTGAGTCCTTAGTCCTCAGGCCCTACTACCCCTCTTCCATTAAGATGGAGTTGGTGCTTCCCACTCTTTCTGTTTTGTCTGGAGAGGATCAGTGCATGAGCTTTCATAGGAACGTCTGTTTATATTTAGGCAATTGATCAAACACATGGCTGGGATAATTGTGACATCTAATGGGCCAAATGTACCATCTTTCCTCTTCTCAACAAGGAGATAACAGAGGCACCTGGATGTGCAGGATTATGGACACTGCAAGTTATTCCACAGCAGGAAGAAGAGACACAGATGGCACGTGGGATATATAAATATGCTAAAGGAAAGGAAATCTGGTGTTATGGTTTCAAATAGCACATACCTTTCCAGCATCTCTTGCTGGAGTCCCTACTAGACAACCATATCCTGACTGTGCTGGATTTTGGAGTCTGGCACATGCTGACATCTGCAGAACAGCTTGATTGGAGCTGTCTGAATTATTTCTGGAGCCTTTTTCCAGAAAATAAGACTAAATTTGATCCAAATGAAACAGCATTTCTAGCTATAAAAAATGCTTTTGAAGATAAAGACAACCAGATTCACTTTGTTTCACTCAACAAATTGAACCAGAGCATGCCTGTGTTTGATCTGAAGGTTTCCTCATGGCATTTGGCTCAGAGAGCTGGTACCCAAATTCCATTCTTTTCCCTTCCCTGGAGAAGCACAAAATGGAGCAGATATCATCTGTGCTCCTCAGTAACACACAACCAGAACGTCTGGCTCCCAAGCCCTTTGGTTTAGGAGGGTGAGCAAGGCAGATGGCTGAAACCCTCCAAGGTAAACTCTACCTGCTGTCTTTTGCAGCCACATGATGTTCTAAACCTCAGATTAATAAAAATGCAAGAATAGACTGAAATCAGGGAGCTGACTAGCTGTTTTCTTTCATACTTATCACAATTTTGAACCAGGGATCAAGGGTTCCAGTCACAGATGATTCCTCAGACACCAACTCCCAAGACACTCCTAGCAAGCACACAAAATCTGATCATGTATTCTGGCCAGGAACTTTGTAAAACACCTCCAGGTGTAAGCAGCAAAGGCAAGTGTGCACAGTAAAAAGTCTTTCTTCATGGCTGATGAGTTAAAAATAGAAACGGAACTGTTTGCATTACATACCTGGTACTGGTATTTGAGGATTTGAGTCTAATAGAAGCTTTAGAATTACAGGGGATAAGAAAATAAGCCCTTGCAAAAGGTGGGTTATATGCATATCTGCCTTTATCTAAGTGAGGCATTCTGCACTGAGAAGAATTTTGAAAAGGGAGAAACCAAAATATCTTCCAGAAGCCTTGTTCCCTCCACAGTGCTCCCAGCTGAGTATAACCCCCACTATCTGTTTCTCAGCAAGGAACCTACAGATTTCCCTGATATCTACATCAGGAAATAATTAGGTCCTTAATTAAGCACCTCAGCTTTTAAATTACACTGAAAGGAAAACAGTTACCTGAAGAACTGTGAGCAAGGGTTCACAGTAAGCAGAGGAGAAACCTCAGATACCCTCTTGGGAAGGGAACAAATGATACAACAATAACTAATAAAAAAAGCACAATAAGGCCACCTAGGGATGCTTTAGAGCAAAATAAATCTCAGTTTGTATGCTAGATCAGATTTGTTTAATACACATATCCCCAGATTATATTTCCCTTATAATCTGGATAACTATTTTAAAGAGGTACATTGCTGTTGGCACAGCTATACTTTTAATGAACTTATGAAAAGTGATAAAATTTCAAACAATACCTGCAGGAGATCTCCCTCCCCTTGTCAAGTAAAAAAGCAGACATTTCCAAGACAAGAAGTTGTAGATTCCTTCAAAGCTATGTTTTCCTAGTCCTGCTATAAGAAGTGAGGGCTTGAAGGCAGAAAAGGGATAATCTTATATTCTCTTCCTCACCTCTGCCAGCCCGCAGGAATCAGGATTTAGTAGCTAAGTATCACTGTGGTTTAGACACAAACATTGATTCCATGAGATGGATACCCTCTCCAGTGGCAGCCATACCCAGCTTCCAGCAGACCCTCTGCTGAGCTTCACTGACCTGCCTCGGGTGCTCTGGACTCTCCTAAAACACCCCCTTCCCTGCAATGAATGCTGGATATCTGAATGCAGCACAAATGGGGAGCCCAGCACACAGAAACCAAAAAGCCTGCCTTGATGCCTGGTAGCATCATAGGAAACCACAGCACTCCTCCTTCTGGGATATCAACCCCCTCAAAATGGGTGAGGATCTGCACAGAGAAACCAAAACTACAATGAAATACTTAAAATATCCCCTGATGGTTTTTTTTCCCAAATTAATGAATTCACAGAACAGATGTTTGACATAAAACTGGCTTTGTTTTTAATTGGAGGAGATTATTTAAACTATTTCTAAGCCATATGGTCCTGTAAGTCTGACTCCCCTCTGCCATTGCTGGAGAGACCCAGCTTGGCATCCCTCTCTGTTTCCAAGTAGTTTCCTTTTTACAGATTTAATAGCTGTTATTTTTCTTTCTTATTATTGGTCCCTAGGTCCCATTACTATAAATCAGGGCCTTAGGCCCAAAATTAATTCAAAGGTGGATTTAAACGAGTTGATTTGCATGATTTTCAGTACTAGGTTGGTTTAATAGAACATAAAGGGAAATGCAGATGTGAATACAGAAAATGCATTGGGAGGAATGGTGTCAGTGAGTGGCGTTCATCTCCAAGCCACTAAAGGAAGACCTGGTCCTGGCTGACACATTTTCCTGCCCCTTTTCCCCTTGCAAGTGTCACACTGAAGACAGGGATTTAGTACACGCTAGAAAAACCAGCACGTGTTACCAACAAGCCCATTAGAAGGTGCTGGGTGCCAGGCAGGCTTCAGGCTGAAAGAACATGTGATGGCTGAGGGCATCCTAATGATCTGCTTCAGCTCAATGTTCCCATTAATCACCACATAAAACCAGGCCACTGCTGCTGCAGATAGGCTGCAGGGGTGAACTCTGCTTGAAGCAAAGCCGACCTTGAGCAGGAGAGTTTGCAAAAGTATTGCATGCCAATACCCTCAGATGGTGTTTGGCATTGAGGAAAAAGGAACCTAGGAGAGATGATCACTTGTGTTTGAGTCCTCCCTATTGCCTGCCTTGCCCACTGCACCCTCTGAGCCTTCCCAGCATTGCTCCAGGATCTTCAGCCCATGATGGGTTGCAGATTGGGTCCCAACAGTTAAATCCTGGGGTTTTCATTCCCTTCTCCATATTCAATACTGCCATTTACTTGAGGTGATCTCATTTGCCAAGTGATGTAACAGTGTGCACGATCGAGCCTGGCACGTCAGAGCAGATGTTTTCAGTGGACACAGAAACAGTATTATGAAATGAAAATATCGCCTAAAACCTGAGGAGCACAAGAGATTACAATGGCCTTTATGAAGATCAGCTTACCTAACATAGCACTGAAAGGCCTTTGCTTGCAGTCATAGGCTTCCCTTCTAAAATGAAAGATTGTTGCTTATACTACTGTAATGTGACTCCCAAAGAAACCAGCAGCTGCAGGTTTTGAATTTTATCCTTTTTGGCCACTCTGTTTGACAGAGTTGACTGAAGCATGCCCAAAGGACACTCCTCTCATAAAATTTTCTTCTTGAACTACAACAATAAAAATGGTTGCCTACTTTTTTTTGGTATGTTTTGTTTTAGTTTCTAACAAGGTAATAAATTCTACTTCAAAGAATGAAAATCCAAAGAGTTTGATAGTTGATCTCACTTGCTTTCTTTCAACTGAACGGAAACGCCCATTAACTCTGTCATTTATGTTTTCTGTCACGTCATGTTATCAGGGAGGGTTAAATATGAATCAATGGAATCCAGCACAAATAAGTAGAAGATTGAGAGAAGCCTGAAAGAACTTGCTAGGTTCATTTATCAAAGGTTGAGCAGAATAATAAGGTCTATTGACAAGCACATTCCCAGCCCCTGCCTAATTTCTTTCCCTGAAAACACTTCCAATAAAATCTCTGGCTTGTTCAATCACTGTTACATGTAAATTGTTCCCGGATGAATACGTTCATTTCTATTCTTCCTAGATTCAATTCAGCCAATATGGAGGCCTCAATTTTCACAGACAGACGTCTGTGTTTCTGTACAACACCATACATGTGCTCTTTTGTTCCCTAAAACCACATTTCTCTTCTGCGCTCAATGCGTGCAGAGGAAGATGATATCTCCTGAGCTTAAATCATCCTCAGGGTATTTGACAATGTGTAATGCAAGAGTGTCCAGGAAAAACAAAACATTTTGGTAGCCAAGTGTAACATTTTCAGCCTGAGATCAAAGTACACTTAATGTTTGTCATTAGCATATCCAGTGTGTCTCAAACCACGTGGAGGACACGTCCAGGGCAGATCAGTGACAGAGCTGCTGCTGGGAAGGGACAGAGCCTGAAATCAGTGAAGTTCAGGGTGAATTGGACACTGCTTCCTTTGCATTTCCTTTGCAAATCCTCAACTAAATCTCCATTTTATCCTTAACTGGCAGATATAAAGACATGTGCTAGGGGAACCACATTTGATTTTATGCTAGTAACTGGGAAAAAAGATAAACAGTAAGAAATTCTCTTTCAGAAAGGCAGTGAATCCGTAGTGTTTGACAGTGGCTCTTAGCTGTTCTATTTCAAGTTGAATAGCAGGGGATTTTGTGGCATCCCAGGTTCAGGTGAGACAGACAGTGGGAGCCCATGCAAGGAGGGATGGAGGCACTGGAAAGGAACTGGGCTGTGAGAGCACTGGACTGCAGCCTTGGAGGGCAGACAGCAACACAGGGACCTGGGGCTAGACAAAGGAAGATGGTGAATACCAGCAGTGATAACCAGCCAGGTTGATAAATAACCTTGTAATGAAACTGAGCAATTGCCTTTCACAACATTAATTCACTTTGAGATCAGTTCTCAAGCTGCATACTGGAGAACCTTAAAATCAAGGAAAAAACTATTAACCTTTGCTGCACTTGCTTCAACTCCACTTCTTATTATTCTTACATCCACAGCCTGCCTGCCATGTTTGTGCCTGTAGCAATTAACATGGTATTATTCCACCTACTTAACCTGAATATCCAACAGGGCACTTCCTTGGCCGAATATTTCCTTTCTCAGTCACAGAATTATGCTCCCTTAACAAATTCTGTTTTATGAATTCAGTATTACTTCATCTGTGCTGTAAGACTTTTGACATAAACATCTGTTTCCTTTCATAAAATAAGAATGATAAATAATAAGTAAGCGATTTCCTCTATCTCAGGCAGTACAGTAGCAGGGCTGTGTGTTCAAACCTCATTAAATCCCCACCCAATCTAAAGAAGAAACTGCTGAAATGCTCTGTTTGCCAGAATGAGTCCTAAGGGGAGGGAAAACATGCTTGAAGTAGAAGACAATTAATTAGCCTTTACTGCATAAAATAGGAATTTATTGCTGCATCACCACACCTAACACTATGGTTATGAGGTGGTGGCTCTTTCAATGATAAATTTCTCCAAGAAAACAATGAAAACACAATGTAAATCATCTTTCCTTCTCAGGATTAACAAGGCCTTAGTAAGTAGTAACGCTTTAAGGGCATGTACCTAACTTATCACAGACTGCACTGTTTCCTTCCCTTCTTTCTTGGTCTCTTTTCTATCCCTCCAGTAAAAAAGGGACCCTTTATCACACTGCTCTGTATTGTTCCATAACTAATGTCTGGATTGATCCAAGGTACAGATAACTGAATTTGCCTTTCTCCTACACCAAAGGTATTTTTGTCAGTAATATGCACCATTGAGGCATGGGGGAAAAAAAAACAAACAAAGAGACTCTGAGAAGAGTCTGAAAAAGCCCTGCAGAAAACAGAGAGAAAACTCAGGGGACACAGTATTCAAAGTCAGGCTCACTCTTGGCAGACAGACAGAGGGTTTTGGTTACTGGCACATCACTGCCCAGCTGCAGCAGCAACAGGCCATCTCCTCCCCTCCTGAGCTGAGAAGGCCCTGGGCTCCCCAAGAACAGCCTTTCCCACTGCCCTGCTCCTGCTGCTCCCCACAGAGGGCAGGGGCAGAGGGACACTTGCTGGGAGGTGGCAGCAGGAGATGTGTCAGTCTCTGACTGGCCCAATCCCTGGGGGAACAGGTAACCTGTCAGTGGTAGTGAGAATTAGGAAGAGTCTTATTTTGAAATGTCTATAATACCTCTAGCCTTCCAGTGAGACACTCACAAATAAAATTGAATGATGCTACAGAGACTTTAGATCACATGAAATATTTTTCTGTCAGGCTGAAATCACCAGTAATGAGTGTAAAGAAAAAATATAGATGAGTGTACAACATTTTCCAAACTGAAGCCAAAGAGAATTATTGTTCTTCACAGGTATCTCCAGAGTATTTACATGTACCACAATGGCAACAATACTAATGTAGCTAAACCTTATTTCTTTTGTATGAAGGACAATTTAATCTTCTATAGAAAACAATGTTTATTGTCCAGTTTTATTTTTTTCTACCTCCTTGAAACTTGGCAGCCATTTGACATCATCCATCTCCATTAGGATACCATGGGTTATCAACATTGGCTATTTAGACAATTATAATCCCAGATGGTTCCTTGGCAAAAATTTCTACAACTCACTGGCATCACTACGTACAGTTGGATTCTAATTGTACAATAAATGTCATTTACACTGATTGACTCCATTTTCCTTTTCTGATCACTTTATGTTATTTTATGCCCTTCCTTTTCTCAGCCTTAATTCTACTTTGAAACCCGATATAATTTGACTCATCATCCCTATAATAGGTTCTACTTCTCCTCTTTCAAGCTATATGATAGGAAATATTCTGTATTATGCCTACTGTTTAGCAATAACAAGGGCACTCTTTAATTTAAGAAAATTATCATGTATTACTATAGACAAGAAATGCAACTAATGTAAATTCATGTTCTAGCCATAGTAACAGAACCTGCATCGACTACTGACACAGGGCAACACGCTAATTCAAAGTCTTCTGCAAACACAACTTTTATGATTTTCTGGTAAACATGAACAGCACAGAAAAGATGGACTTGCTTTCCCTGTTTACACATTCTTCTCATGAAAAGAAGTAAGCTTATTTCTAAGAAATTGTTAAAACATTTTTTGATTACTAAAAATGGGAAGGTAGTCACACAAGCAACCCTGAATGAAACAAAAAAAGTGATCAAATCTCACTTTACAAAAGAAAAAGTAGCCAGCTAACACTAAAGACAAAAGCATAGTACCCACCAGAGAAACAGGCAGGAGAATGGTCATTCCAAACATAGACTACAGTGTAATGCTATACATTGACAGCTATAGATCTGGCATAGTAAATTTGGGTTTCTCTTTTCATAGAAGAGTTTCTAAAAAACTCCTTTGATAAACACCAGCAGAACCTTTACTCCTAAGCAAAGCAAACACACTGGAGGAATTTGGTGCCATTCTTTTGAAGTACAAGTCTGCTCTCCCCACTCTCTAAAAGGATACCCAAAAAAGGAGGGAATGGCACTGCCTGAGCAAATGCCTTTTAGGAGGATTTCTCCATGAGTGAAAGCTCCAGCACCACCTGCTCACAGTAGGAATCTGCTACAGCTCACAAAAACTGCCTTGGGACTTGAAAAACACTTTTTAAACCTTCACCAAAGTTGTTTAGAATCAGGAACAGAAAATGTAAAAGCCAACATACCTTCCCCTCTGGCAGTTCAACAGGTGTGTGCTACATTAACTAACTGAGTCTCTGTGCCACTGCCACCTTGACGTCATTGTTACTGGGTTGACAAAAGGTTTCCATGACAAACTAGAAAGCTGATCTGTTATCTCCCCTTTGGAGGAAATTGAAATGCCCTCTCTCCCATATTCTGCTGGACCCACCCATCTTGTTTTTGGCATGCAGTGCAGAGGGTGCGTTTCAGTGATTGATTTAGATTTCGCTCTGCTCTGAAATAAAGAAAGCAACTTGTTTGTTGTTTTTCCCCTAACTTAAACTAGAAGGTGTCACCCTCATCCCACTGCAATCCCAACCACCTCATCCACAGTACAATCTTCTTTGCAGGCATGTTGACTACCATGCTCAAAAAGAGAACAGATAACACTGAAAGAGGACAAACTTTGAAGCAATGAACAAAAAACATTATTAAGACATTTGATTCTCTTCTTGGCTATAACTTATTACCTCTGCTAGCAGGCATGACCCATAACAGTTAGCAGATGTTTGAAACATCTCATTTTGAACTTTGCCTAAGATTAAAAGAGATCTCGTAGCATTTAAATAGCAGCTGCAGAATGAAATAGGGTTGCCTTTTCTAATGTGACAGAAATGTTCATCCTAGCCTTAAACAAGGAGGACTGTTTTATGTTCTGTAAATACAGTGGAAGCTAAATTTCTGTGCACAGGCACCCACACATTATAAATTTTATATGTGTGTAATTTGCAGCAATTGACACAAAATAACCCCAGTGGAAAAGGCTGGCCCAGCTACCTGAATGCTTCTTAGGTTTTTGCTACAAAACCCAGGCCTGCAGCTCATCACAAACAGGTGAACAATGGACAATTTTGGCCACGAACATCAGGTTAGCAAATCTAGAGGTACAAATTTATTTATAATCATCATTACTATTCTCACTGCATCAAGGGAAAACCCAGCAGTCCTCAAAGAGGACCATGTCCTGGATATGGAAACAAACCCAAAGAATCTCCAAGGAGCAATAAAATACACTTCCCAACGACTGTGCAACTCCACCAGCTGTTCTGCCACGCTGGCCCCAGCAGGGTTCCTACCCTGTGCAGCAATGCAAAGGCCTACTTTATTTAAGCACTAGGATTGATGCTAAATTCAATCTTGTGGGTATTCTCCCCATGGATCATCTAGGACTACTGATTCCCCTATCTCTTGTTCTTACAATGATTAAACTTCAGCCAAAGACTAACTAAATCACTGACACAGAGGGCTAAGCTTCTGAATTGAGGACGTTAACATACAAACAGGTAATTCAAAAACAAGTTTAAATCTCAAAATGAATTATTGTTCCCTTTCAGCATTTCTTTGCTCGACATTTCAAGATTTTTCATTAATTCCCATACATGCAGGTTTCTCAGTGTTCACAGTGATCTTATGTGTCAGACATAAGATCTGAAAGAGGTTTTGAAAGACCAGTCGTAGTGAACAAAGATGTCCCAAGCCTTTATGCATCTGGTTTGAGTTAATATTTGTATCCCTTTAGAATACACGAGATTCTTTCCTAAGCTAGGCTTTTCCTAGTACACATGTTTCAGTAACACAAGGTTGTAATATCCCACTGTCAAACAGATGTGATTCTGGAGGCTATCCCAAGGAGTACTGCTCACCTTTGGAAGGAAGCAAAGTCTAGACCAAGGGTATTCTATTGTTTTTGAGGAAGACAAAATGCCTTGACTCCCATTAAGATTATTTTAAATCCTGCTGCATGACAGCTGCTTGCAACTAATGTGGTGTGTAATATTAAAGATGTTATTACTGAACATGAAAATAGCTAACACTTTTACAAATCTAATCAGCGTATTTAATTCATTGTCCCAGTGTGGTTCACAGCTCTAGAAGACCTTCAAACCAGTGCAGGACTTAAAAACTTGAACAAACTCTGTTCCTGTCGAACAGAGCTCAGCATATGCTTAACATTAAGGGCATGTGCTTAATGGGCTCATGAAACGTGTCCTGGTTTATGATTCAGCAGGAGCAATTTGCAGCTCTGTTTTCATCTTCCTGACAACCACTAACGTGCCAGTGGAATTACAACAGGCCAGTGGCAGGAAATGGAGCACTGGCCTCATCAAGGGGCACCCAGCACCAGCCTGGCACACACCAACCTGTGCCAGCCCCAGTGGGGAACCCTGGTCAGGGTGTTCCATTTACAACCAGAGATCATGTGAAGGAAAACCACCACAGCTAATTACACACTGTAGCTATTTAGCATGAAGAGACTATATGTGGAATAAGACCCCCAGGTGTTTTTACTACAGATTTACCGTAATTCTGGCACTCCCAGCAGGTGCCAACACTCCTGACTTGGAGAACACACCACCTGCATGCATTTTTTATTTAATTACCATGATTTTTCAGAAATGTGCTCTGTTGTGCTCAAAGCACAGTCATTAATCTTCAGTAATCTCTCTGAACAACAATTTCAACTTTTTTGAGCCTGGAGCCCCTCTATAAAGCAGGGGCTGTATTGTCTGAGCACAGGATTTTATGCAAGGCAGTTGCCATGGCAATGTGACGGGGGGGCAGAACCCAAACAATAATTGAGCATCAAAGAATTTTAAGTGCAGGGAAAATTCAGAGCTAGATTCCATATTAGAGCTATAGGCTGTCCAAACTGCAGATTTTAAAGCTTAGGAAGACTGGATATTATTATAAGGTCTCTTGGGGATAGCTGTATTCCAGCAATGCATTATCAGTGATCTGTTCCCATTATAATCCATCCATTTCACAGAAAATGACAGGTTTTGTAGGGGAGTGGAAAAGCAATCTGAAAAGGAACAATTGCACATCTCAGCTTTGGGTAGAGAAAAGAGAAAGAGGGATCAGGAAAAAAAGGTTATAATCCAAACTGTATTTCAATAGAATGCCTGGCTGTTATAAAAATAATAATGGTCTTGGCTAGTCACTTGTTGTGAAATAATGAACCTTATGCACCTCTATAATATTATTACAGGCATTGTATAGAGGACCCTAATAAAAATGGATGGCTAACTAAATGAGAAAAGGCTGCTGCATTGTTTTATAAGGCAATAATCCAGTTTCAGAACACATAAATCTTAAACTCCAAACCAAAGAGTTTATACCAAAAACACAACATAGCTTTATTGTTATTATTACCCTGTTGCTCTTGTATATGCTGCTACAAATGTGTTTTCAAAATAATTTAAATCCAAAAGCATTAGCAATGGAGCAGACCATAATTGTGTTTCAAGAGTGCTGAGTGCTCCAAGCTGTTACAAACCTTCATATAAGAAAGGTGCTGGTTTTATGTTCACATGGATTTGTTTGCCACTTAAACATGGGAACATACAGATATGGAAGGTAAAATAATGTAACAGAAGGCCTGGGACACAGATGATTTTCCTTCTAACTCCAGCTCTCTTTTTTGTCCAATGTTTAGCTTGGATGACTTCACTCTCCTATATCTCTTCTGAGTCTTGGAAACGGGGATAGTGCCAGGCCCAGTTTCATGAGACCAAGTACCAGCTTGCATTTAACTAATGGTTATTTTTTGCAGGAATCATGCTGTTTGGATTAGCAGATTTCTAGCAAGAGAAAAGCCACCACAGTGCTGGGGAAGTCACCGGGCTCCTCAACACCACTACTGGCCCCTGAGCCTAAAAGAGGACCAATGTCCTTCCCTCCACGACAGTGAGATCTGCAGTTATTAGGACTGGTCCTGTGTACCTATGGAAAGCCAACCAAGCTATTTGTATCAGCAGCTGGTTCTTTTTGCTCCTGACTGCTGGCCCAGCTGCAGGCATTAGTGACATACTTTTCATTTTTTTGGCTTCTCATGCATAACTAGCAGTCCCCATGGAGCAGACCCCCATTGCAGGCCAGCTTCCCACAGAGCTGGGCTGTGTGGTCACTGTCCAGCTACAGCAGAAGCCTCTCCTGAGGGTCAAGCATCTATGAGGTCTCCCTCAGCCACGTGGAGTCTCTAGCAATGTATGTGTCCATAAGTACATGTGCTCCTACTACTGCATTTCTTCTAATTAGAGCAAATTCTTGGTTTCCCTCCCTAGCCTTACGTTGACTTCCATGGAAATGGTTTTTGAGATCAGAAGCTTCTGCCAAGTTGCTTGAAATTTGTCCAATGGGTACAAAAGTCATCAGAGAGCAGAGCATAAACAGATGTGGAAAACATGAAAGAAAACGCTGCTTCTTAGAAAATTAGGTTTAAAAATTTATCCTATTACAAAAGTAAAGATAAGTCTCTCCAGGATTTCTCTACAAAATTGTCTGCCCTATAATAATTCTATTTTATCTGTATCTGTCAACTAGCCAGGTTTCCATCATTTAATATATCACATGTCTATTTTCTATTGTTCTCCTCTGTTAATAAAAATATCACATGGCCCAAATCAAATGCCCACAAAAGTCTATCACTATTTCCTCTATTAGCTGAATTATAACCTCATAAAAAATACCAAGCTAGCTTAATTTTATTTTCTATAAACAGGTGCTAACTTGTGTTACTTACGTGAACAGGGTTTAATACATCATCAACTTCTGCTCTTTATTTGTCATTTCATTGTTATTCCTGGAGCCAATATACCAGGTTTGCAATTCAGTGGTATTAACTACAAATGAGACAGCAGATTTTGAAAACTGCAATGTTTTTATCAGCTCACAGGTGAGGTGGAATGATCTGATTATGAATCCTCTTACTATTTTTATTTTAGGTTAAATTCAATTTCCGAAGGTTTCTCAGGGTCTTTTGTATTATTTATATCTCATGCAGGAACATGGATATGAATTACTGTGTCAGTAGAATGCCACCAGCTTTGCTGGTGTAGCTTGGAAATTCTTGTAGCAGAAGAGACCCTGCTATGGAAACTTGAACAGATTAGGAAAGCAGCTCCCTAATGGACATGTTAATGCACCCAATTTGTGACACAGATCCCCTGTCCTGATCCTCCTGGCCAGGACTAAACCATCCCATTACATTAGCAGCTTTAAAAGCTGTCTTGCAACAGAGGTCAAGGGTCACCTGTTCCTGAGAGCTGAACTGCACTTTAATGTTAGCCCTGAACCCCGGAGACTGGAGATGACTCACAGTGGGTATAACCTGAAGTTTCTCAATGCCAGGATGTTCAGTCAGGTGTAGGTGCATGTCTGATTGCTTGCAGGCTGCAGTTGTGCTCTTTTTTCTGGGCCATGCTAGAAAAAACCTGCACAGCCTCCAGGCTGGAGTGGTACCATCAGCACTGCTCAGCACAAATCATGTAGGGCTCTTTCCACAGCTCCAGGATAAGCAACTTCCACTCATACACTACTATAGTTCCTAAAGGGCCAATGAGACAGGCCAGTTTATAGTATGATGTCTTGTTTTATTGTATTAAATTCTGATTCATTATTTGTTTTTACTGTAACCAGTTGTCTGTGCATTTTGACATTTAAAGCTGCTTCTTTTCCAATCCACTCCTAGCTGCCTCTGCAGTAATAACAAAGCATGATCTTGGGTAGCTTGGCATGTGATTAATAGCTGTTCAGGTTGCCTTGGCAGTTTCAGAGTATGCTAATTGGGCTAACAAGGTACTAAGTGCTCCAAGGTGTTATGAATGTGTTGTAAAATCAAAAACTACGCTGTCAAATGCATTCATTACTCATGGTATGTAATTTGCTTGCAAGGAACCTGCTCCAAAAGGCAGTATTTCCAGCCATTTCTCCTACTCATTTGTGAAAGACATTAGCACAAGGGCATCAAGAGCATCTTTAACCAATACTGTCTCATTCCTAGAGGAGGGTCTCAGCCAACAGGCTCCGTGGTATCTTTGGGGAGTGTCAGATTCCTCCTCAGCTGCAGCCAACAATCGAGTCCCACCAGGCCCCTTTCCATGGGCTGCTCTCACCAGGCTCATTACAGAAAAGCAAGACCCATTTGGCCACCTGGGCACAACCAATCCCAATGGGTCATGGACCTGATCCCATCAGGTCCAAAGTTTGGCAGACTCAGCCACTGCCTGGGGCTGTTCCACATGCCTCACTTCTTGGTTTTTTCCCAGCCCCTAGGCTTCAGTGCTGTTCCCATTCTCCTGTGCCCACTGTTTGCACTTAAGGCACCATGCCTCATTCCCACCTCTTACAATCCAGGCACACTGCCTGACAGTGTTTCTGATTTTTGCAAAATAACAACCTCAGCAATCAGACCAAAGGGCTTTCACAAGCACCCTATGCTCTCCATTTTACAGGTAAGATCAGACCAAATAATGACACTACTATTGAAGCCTACAGAACAGACAAGACAGTCACAGTACCATTTGTTCCCATTACTCCTTGTGCTGAAACATGCCCAATTTATCCACTGACATAAGAGACAGGTTCACATGATTCCTTCTCCTTCTGCTAGTTCTTTCCTACTAAAGGTCACACCTCCTGATTTCATTTCTGTGGAAGTGAGCAACTCATTCTTTACCAGCTTCCCTTTTCCTATTCCTTTCCCATTCCATTAACATAAAAGCCTCATCCAACAGTGATGTTCAAGTTGACATTGATTTCTGCTGTATTTGAAGTCAACGTAAGAAGATAAACTCTATCTATTTGCCTGATAGAACTGAGACATACCCACCTGAATAACTGGGCCAGTTATCCAGCCAAATCACTGACTAAAATTAAAACTAGATGGTGGGACAAAAAAAAAATCCTCAACTAACCAGCATCAGTGAACAAAGCTTCTGGCAACATTGAGGATGGATGTATGAGGATATATGAAAAAACGAAGGATAGGAAACTTCATTTTTTTTCTTTAAAAAAGCTGAAGATAGAGTAAACCACTGCAACATTATGCAGCAGACAGGGGAATAATATATGAATATGAGAAACAGGTAAGGAAATGATCACCAAGTCAAGAGTTTGTTTGCATGAGAATTAATCACCCAAGAACGCACTTTAGCAGAAGCTGGAAAGGTGTGTACAGGGGACGGCTTGTTCCAAGGAACAGCTGACTGTAAATGGTAGCAGCTCTTCATGCAGCCAGCACTCTTCAATGGAAACAGGTGTGACAGCAGGAAGGAAATGTTTAATCTTCGAATCTAAAAACATGAACTCTTCCTTGCTTGACTAAAAGACTAGTGTTGGCTCAAAGCCAATAGGAGGCTCATAACATTCTCTTGTTTCAAAGCAATAACCTGCTTGAGAGGGGACACAAATTCAGGCCCCACTAAAGTCAGTCCTCATGTGCTTAAAAGGGACAGGGTTTGGCCTGGAATTGGTTTCCAAAAGTGGAGGTGGGAGTGCACAGGTGGGATAGGCAGCTGAATGTAGACAGCTCATAAGCGCTTTCTAACACAACACTTCTAACAGGAGAGAATTCTGTATTTGCTATATTGCAGTTGAAGAAAAGAGAAACCCTTTATTTTTCTGCACCAAAAAGGTCACTAGGACCAATGGAAACATGCTGTCCCTCAAACAGCTCCTGGAATAATCACTTGCATTAGCACATTGCACTAGCTCATGATGGTGGGCAAAGCAAAAAATTCAGCATAGCAATCACAACTAAGCACAAAAGGTTCAAATCTGACTGATTTCAAAGGACAGTAACTATATGCCCAGCATGGAGCTTATATGGTGCCAAATCAAGGCCGCCTCTCTCTGCCTTCTGCTCATCGAAGAGCTTGGTCACATACCCTGTGTGGTGAGTTGAGGATGTGCAGTCTGAGCTGCTTCCAGTGACTTCTTCCCTCCTGCTCAGCCACCAGAACCCCCATAACACACCCCAAATCTGTGCAGGGGGAATGGCTGCAGCTGGATAATCTAACACTCCTACACTTCTAACCCTTTGGCTCCAGCAATTTAAAAGGAATGCTCACAATATATTTAATTCTAAAATACATCTTCATAGTGCTATGCATAACATTCTAAGCATGGCACCAGAAATAAGAAAGCATTTAAATAAAACAGTTTGCAGCAGACCTTCAAATCCAAGGTTCACTCATTAAAAACCAAACTAATGCATTAATCTCCACTGCTGCACATTTTAAAGACATGAAAACCAGACTCTACGATGGATATGGAATATGAGACAGACATGCAATTGAAGTCAGTTGCTCTCCTACAGCTTTTCAGCATATTTGTTAGGACAGGATTTACCATCAAAATAGAACAAAGAAGCAAATGAGACCTGTTAGTGATGATAATGTGAAAAAGGCAAACTTCTTAATTCTGCCATCATCCATGGCTCATTTAACAGTCACTGAACTGCTAACAGCTACCATGATTTTATTTCATTTTCCTCCATCATAAAGATGCTTTCTTGTGAAACTCAGAAACCCTTATGGTCCCTCATCATGGGTTTGTCTTAACAATTAAAGTTGCTTCTCTTTGCCAGATATGTTTTCTCCTCTAGAGCACAAAGAAATTTACCAAGAGAGACATAATCTGTTGTGATGAAAAAGCAAAGCTAGAAAAGTGTTCTAGCTCTTGCAATGGTATTTTTCATTGTTTCCCATGAGGGGAATTATCTCCATTAATGGTGATTGCAAATCCCTGTGTACTGGGACATTAGCTTCCCTTATGCTTGTTACTGAAATGAAAAGAGACAACTAAAATATTACAGATCTGTTTTATAAAGAACTTATCCTATTAAGCCACTTAGCTATAGTCTTTACATAGGGATGGGATGCCCAGAAGAATTCTCTGGGGAATGAATCAGTTATAACATTAAAAGAAGCAGAGGAACACTCTCATTCATCAGGATCAATTTTAGCAGCTACTGTATTGCTCCTATCAACAAAAATACCAGGTTCATGAATGCAAGTGGCCACCTTTCAGATCTGCACCTGGGGAGCACATCCTGGTTCTTGTGAAATGCAGCAGTGCTGCTCTTTCTCTCTCAGTAATCAAGGACTGGGAACCAGCAGATGGAAAATAAGTTGTATATTTGTTTAAAAGACATCTGCTTCAGCCCAACTCTTACTTAAATATTTTTATTCTTTTACCTTTCCCCTCACAGGGAAAGTGATTTGTTCAAAGGCAGGAGGCAAATCCTGCTCCTACTGAAACAAAACCCTGAGCAGCCAATGGATTCCTGAAAGGCTGGATGTGATGTGGAGCTATGAGAGGCTCAGAGCCAGATATTCACCTGGCAAACAGTGAGGTGTTTTCCTTGACTTGAAATAAAACTGATTTACATATCACCCTGTTTTCTTTGCATTTCTTTAAATTACTTACCTTTTGTGCCTTGCATCTCTGACCTTATCAGCTGCCTAACCCAGTACAACAGCACTCACCATCCCCTTTCTTGCTCTTTGCAGTGCCACATAACTAATTGCATTTCAGCCTCAACAACTTTTTTTTTGTGGAAATAAGCAGACAAGTGCTCATAAATAACACATGGGCATCACACAAAGAGAAAGTCATAAGGCAGGAACTTGATGAGCCTGAGAAAGAGTTGATTTTTAAAGTCCTTTCTCAGTCCTCAAATTTCTCTCCCAGGAAGTCTGAAGGACAGAGGTTTCATAAAGGCAAAAGGTACCAAAGGCTCAGTTGCTGGGGAGGGCGGCAGAACTTCAGAGTTGGAGGGAGTTCCTGCAAAATAGCTGCACTGAGACCAGGACCTAAGAAAGAATGTGAAACCTCAGAGATTTCAAAAGACAGCCCACAAAAACAACCCCTGGAGGCCTGGTCTGCACCTCTGTTACATCTGAGAGGCAGAGGGAGGGGGATGCAGCTGAAGTCTGCACAGCCATTGCAACAAAAGCCAGGTCATTCAAGAACCTCAGCCCCCAACCTCTCCCTGCAGTCACAGCTCTTGAAGCCACTGCAAAGCTGGGGGAGGCTGGATCTGCTGCTGGGGAGGTTCAGGGCCATCAGCCTTTCAACTGCTCCAGCTCACACTGGAAGCCTTCACAGTAGAGGACTGTCCAGGATGCGCCCAGGATGTGGAGGCAACGACCAGTCAGCTGAATGCCATTTTCTCCATTTTACATGTAGTGATGGATAGAGAACATGGCCCTTACCTTTCTAAGGACAACCAGTTAAATTCGTACAAAAATTAGCCCTCACTGCATCATCTGCAGCAAGCCAGAAAGAAGAAGGTTCTCTCTGTGTTTCAATTCACTTTCTCTTCTCTATATAAATGTCACACTTCTGACTGATGATTTAACAACAACTCCAGTTTTAAAGGAAAATCACATGGCTTGGCTAAGTGTTCCTTCTGCTGGGTAGACCCCTGATGTCCTTTCCTATTGACTCCTCAGGATCATGCAGTAAATATCAACGCTGGAGAACTTCTAGTAATAAAGTCAACTGAGGGCCAGGACCTGTGGGGCACAGCTGGCTCCCATCCTCAATTCTTCCTGCAAGCTGAGAAGGCTCAGCACCTCAAGAGATGATGCCCTAAAGACATAACAACAAACACAACTGACTCTTGTGAAAACAAATAATCAACACTCAGCTTTTCTCCATGCCAGTGGAAAACATGCATGTGTGGTCCAGCCTTGTTCTTTCAATAATTGTTTATTTGCAGCTATGGTCAGGAAGTGATGCTGTGGTGTCAGGAAAAATGAACCCAGGCAGAAAAGGGGTTGTGGAGTTGTGCCATGTTTCACACTCCTCTGTTTCTTGCCTGCACACATTTGAGGAGAGAGATTCTGATTTGGATTGTTGGTGGGTTTTAAATCAATGTAAGACACAAAAATAAAGTTGATCTGGAAAGCAGCAGTACTTGGATCTTGGACAAAGAGGCTTGGGGGAAGCTTTGGATGTCTCTTTCCCTTCCATTAGCTGCCAGTAGCAAAGCATGCATGTGGTTTACAAGGTGGGGAGAAGGCTGAATCCAAGGCAGGAAGGTGCCTCCTGGGGCATCCTGCTGCAAAAACACTTGGCTCCAGAATAAATTCTGCCTCGGATCACTGAAAAGGCTATGAGTTTGTGCACAGAAAAGCAGAAGAAACAAGAATAGCCCTTTGTGTAACTCAAAGCCTTTCCTACCTTGGCCATAGGGATGAGAAGGGGTAAACCCTAACTGGGATTTAAGGGGAAAGAGAAGACAAAATAATGATACATTGTGTGGTGTGATCTCTTCCTCCAGTCCCCTCCCACAGAAGGTCTCCAGTTCTCCAGTCTCCATCTATTGCCTCCCAGCCCAGTACCTGTGCTCTTCTGATACTTCAGGGTCCTCCATAGTCATAGCTGTGCTCAACCAGGCAACACACAGAGGTTAAAAAGTTAAAATCAATTATCTCACTATCTGGCTGCTCCCTTTTGCCCATAATCAGCCATTCCACCTTGTACAAAGCCATGCCACAGGAGAATGTGTGAATGAGTTTCATGTAAGTTTTATCTGCAGGTTTGGATAGAGAAATGTTTACCAGCAGGCAGCAAGGTGAAGAGAGGAGAAGTATGAGCTGAGATGGTAGGTTGTGAGATTTTCCCAAGAACTGATGAGCTCTGGAGACACAGTCTTGATGACTCCCCAGGAACTGAGAAATTCAGCACAACAAGAGTCAGCCAGATCTGGATAAGGCCACCAGCACACACTAACATCACTCAGACTAGAGGCAAGGTGGCAATGGCTGCTGCTGCAGATGTACACTTAATGAAAGAAGAGACCTTTCAGCAGAATTTCTGAACACCCACCTAAAAGCTGCTACATGACTGAATTAAAGGTGTTCTTATAAATATTGTTTGTGAACTGTGTTTTCCTGATTTGACCCCTTGATATGAAGAAAAAATGGAATTTGGAACTGTTTCCCTTTGTCCCTCTCCTTCACAAACAGGTTTTTTTCCAATATCAAACCTCTTGCTAATATTAGCTTTGAACTTGAATGATCTCCAATGTCCTCTAATGTCCTTGATCAATGAAGTTTAGTGTTGTTCAAAGGACAGTTCCTAACACTAGGTTCTGATCTCACTTTAACTTTTCTTCCTTTCTAAACAGTTATTTTGTGTTATCCCTATATGCCCTTTATAGCTGGAACCATATTGTTCCAAGGTTTTCTAAGTTTATTGAACAAACCTGGCATCTCTAGTAAGCATTAACCACACACAAATGATGAATTCTAAAATGAAAAAAAACCCTACGCCAAAAAGAAAACATATTGTTCCTCCAGAGGGATATATTTTATATCGTACATCCAAATTAAACAAACACATTGTAATCACCAGAATGAAACCCCAGAAACAACTCAAAACAGCACAGGAAAAATAAACATGAACTCAAGTCCTTTGAAGAACAGGAGGAGAAAGATTGGATTTAGATGAGGAACAACTTCTTGCTTAATGACAACATAGAAAGTAGAACTTGAGATGAAATAAAAAAAAATTACCATTTTTAAAAACAAGTTCTGAATACTGTTTGCTCCTTTCTTTCCAAGCCAAGCACTTTAGATGATCTAGTGGCCCAAGAATGGATACAGAGACAACCCCAGAATACTGATGGACAATTTCTATTCTATTTATGTCCTCATTTGGGGGGGACCCCATAATCTATCCACATTTAATTAACCCTTTTGTCCTTTTAATCAACAGAAAAATTTGGAACACCAGCACAAGGCTGAACCAGGAGAGTCCATTTGATGTCCTGAGCAGGCTGTTTTCCCAAGTGGTGTCAGATTTTTGGGAAGGTGGGTGTGGGCAGGTGCTGTGTACCCCCGTTAGAGGTGACAGCACAGGTCAGTCTGTGACAGCCCGAGGTGAGGAATCACCTCAGCAGTGTCACTCCAGGCCTGGCATCCTCTGCTGTGCATGAGGAGCAGGGACAAAGGTGAAAAGGAATCGTTCACAAGGAGAAAGGGAAGAAACACAATATTAGTTTTGATAAGCAATAATGAAGAAATGGCCTTTAATGACTTAAAGTTCAGCTCACACTCACATTAGTGGAGATAGAGGAAGAAGGAACTCAATCACTTGATCCTTTAAATACATATGTTTTTGTCTAACCATTTTTGCTGGAAAAAACCCCCTAATTTTGACTAATATGAATCAATCTGAACTGTTTCCTAATCAGTCAAAGACCAGTTCAGAGATAGAAACTCCTCTCCCATCTGATATCCAACTAAATTTCTAATGCAAGGTAAATGGCAACAAATCTTTGACTTCTGATTCTTTAAAATTCACAGCACATTTATAAAAGTAAAACAACAGGTGGTCCCTCTCTAGAACTGAAAAACAGAATATCCTTTATTTCTTCTGTGCAAATCGATAATTCATCTTAATCCTTCTATTTTAAAATCACTGGGGTTGCTCATGTCTTTGAAATAAAGACAGGGATTTTACTGTACTTCCTTCCTCCTTGGTCTGTTTTGATTGTATCAAACTCATTCACTTAAACATCCCCATAACTTAAACATCCTCTTTCTTCACAGCAGGCATCAAAATATCTTTTTTTGTTTGCTTATTAATATAGATTTGTTGATATGGACCTTATTTCCTGTCATTTAAGAGCATAGTGTTGTCCACAGCTGAGTTTCCAGCCATCGTTTAAAGGGCAGCACTCTCTACCTCATTCTGTACATTTTAAAATTACAGCCATCCTGCCTAAGTAGGATCACATCTGCTTCAGAAGTGTCTTGTGACTGAGAGATACCACATTTGCAGTGGATTTAGAATACTCATCATACAAGCTGAGATACATGATTGTACAAACTCTGTGTGCCTTGCACCTCTCTGGGGAATGTGTCCATCAGCACATCAGTATAAAATCTGGCTTTCACACTGCTTGCAGGACTAGAAAGGAGAGATCAAGTGGGTTACCACAGAAATTACATTTAAATACCCTCAACAGGAATGTGTTGATATTTATATCTGCAGTGTTCTCAGGACACCTTCAGTCTTGAAGACTTCCATATACTTGTTTTATCATAGAGGGACTTGATTTATATTTTCAAGTGTTACTGACTTACTTATTTTCCACCAAAGGATCCATTAGATTGAAATGATCTAAGAAAGCATACTAAATGCTGACCCTTATTTCCTAGAATGAAAATAAAAAAATTAAATTCAATAGGAAATGATCTTCATAAAATGGATAGCAGTAGAAATGAAAATTTACTAAATAATGCACTTTATAAAAGAAGTGGAGCATAGTCTACCTGCCCTGGATGTAACTGCCAGTTCTGCACAGAAGAAGATGCTGAAAAGACATCTTTGAAGAACCCCTTTCTGTAGAACTTCACTTTCAGGGACTTGCAGCTGAATCTGTTTTCAGCATCTGACCACTCAACTGAATCTGGATTCATATCTGTGGTCATTTATAGCCACAAAAAACCAACCAAACCTGGGAGAGGTGTTCAGAAAATATCAGCTGCTTCTTGTAGTGGTCTGAAAATAAACTTTTGAGTGCTGAGCAGTGACCCTGCACTGACCACCACAGAAATGGCTTTCTTTGGGGAAAGAATTGTGTCCAAGAACTTTGAGAGCAGAGGTCCCACTAAAGTTCAGTAGCACTTTCAGAAATCCCAGATGAGATATTTAAGATGCATGGCAAATTTCATGCCTGCCTTTTATGAAGCTGTTTCCTGGAAATATTACCCAATGAACAATATGATTGCTATTTCCATGGGCACTGCAGATGTTTTGGCTTTGCTGTATTTTCACAGTGTGAAGCAGTCAAATCTCTGAGAAATTTCTTGGTAAAATTCAACTATTAGATATTTTAAAAAAGGAGCCTTTGGGAAAACTCATTGATTGTCATCATCTCCTCAGTAGGTGTGTGGGGAATTGTCCAGCCATGCAGTACAAGACAAAATGAACAAAGCTCCACTACCTGGTTAGAACTTTCTCTAAAATCCCCTGAATAATTACTATGAAGTTTGAAAGTGCTTCCAACAAATGTTATATTTTAAAAGCAGCTAATCATATTTTATTTGGTTTTTCAAAATAACCTTTTCTGAGAAGGTTCTGTGAAACAAGACAGCCTGTGCCTGGTGCTGCCTCCACCCACAGCTGCAGCAAAAACTGGCTGGCAACAGAAAGCAAATGTCCTTACTGTCAGTAGCAGTTGCACCTTTGACAGATCTCTTCTCAGAGGTAAATCTGATCCCCTACCTGTTACATTCAGAAATGGGTGCCAGAAAAGACAGATAACATGTAATTCAAGCCAGGATTAAAACTGGCTGAAAATCATGGTTGGTAAGAGTTACCTTTTTGATTGTTTTGAAATCTGGTTCCAATCCAGGGAAGACCAAAGTCCATATTTTCAAAGTTCACAGAGAAAACAAAAGGGCCAAAGGCCCCAGAATTGTCCTGGGAGATCTGTACTGCAGGCAGAGCCAATATTAATACCTAAGCTGGAGATTCTGTATTCCATACATTATAAATCACTAAAAAAAGAGCTGTCAAATGACTCTGCCTGCAGATAGCAGGTGGGTAAACTCCTGTACAGCTACAGGCCATAGTGACTGGTGTACAGACAAACAAAGGCATTGTGAGACCTACCAGCCAAGTCCCCAAAGCTGAGATTAAGTTATACCAAGGCAGGGCATAGGCCCAACACTGAGCAAAGGATGGTTGTAATTATTTGTGTCTCCTCTGAGGTTCAGAGTTTTCTGTGAGTGCCCATGGAAGTTTGCACAATTCAAAGTACATGTAGCACTTCAGTCCAGATTTCCTTAATTTGGAAATCTAAAAACGTAATTTATACCTTGCCTGTTTGAGTGTGTTAGATTTCGTTCCGAGAGCCTCAAGTTAATTTTCCAAAAGACTGAAAAATATCAAATTTAGACAGACAAGTAGAGCTCTGCAAATCAAAAGCTGGAACGTTTCATGATGTTGGCACTGCTGCATTCCTGATAAGAAATACAGGAAGGAAAGGCAAAGTCCTTACTTATACTTAGGAAAGAGAGAAAAAAAGAAAAGTGGCACAGTAGCATAACTGAACATCAACGATTAGAAAGGCAAGTTCATGCCAAATAAGGCATTGCCAGCAGAGATAAACCAGTCTCACTTTATCAGCTTCAAATGTCACTTCAATGACTTCAGTTTCAGAGAACCATTCACAGAGAAAAAAAGATACATACATTTGTATATTTTTCTCAGGAAAGAGCTGAATTTACAGGAGTCCTAACCAAGATTCAGAGCCATAACTGAGAGGCAGTCTCCTAAAGCCTAAGGATATTTTAAGAAACTATCATTAGAGAGAGAGATGTCAGCTCTTGGTTGAACAATTTATTTTTTGGGCAAGATAAACATTTTGCTACTACATGGCAGTATCTTGAAAAGAGTTAACCATCTATAGCTAGTGAGCCCTCAAGAAGGCTAATTAAAGTGCCAAAATGTTTTATGCCATGTTTTCCTTTGATTGCTATCATGTTTTCCCTTTTCCACAGGTGAGGGCAGTAGGAACTCAGTGTGAGAACTGTTCTAGTGTTAGGCAGCATTCAAGCAATAGAAATACATCCTCTGGGGCCATAATTCATTCCTCTTTATCATACCTTCACAGGAAAAATTCACTTAACAGTCAGCAGTCATTTTCTATTACATAAATTTAGTTTTATTTGTGGTCCCACAACTCACCAGTCACTGCAAGGAAACAGCACTGCAGACAGTACACTGAATTCTGGCACATCACTTGCTTGGTCAGTGGCAGAAAAATCACAACAGTACTTACACAAATGAGACCAAATCAATCGCTTTCTTTGCCCTTTAGAAACTCACAGTTGTTTAATCTAATCTAATTTACTGAGAGTAAAATATCTTGGTTGGAGGAAGAAGCCTCTTCGGGTCAATTCCCAGCAGATAAATTGCTGGCACCTATGACAGTTCTCCAGAAAACAGGAAGATTTCTAAATACCCCTGATTCTGTATTTCAGTCACTCCCTGCTTCACCACCCACTCCCTATTCCCATGATCCTGCCCCTCCCTTGGCTCTGCCACAGATTTTACATTGCACCCTCCAGCCTCCTTCCCATCAGCTGCAATCCATAGCAACCACTAACCACTGGCTGAGAGATTTTTCCACTGGCAGGTGTTTGCTGTTCAGGTCAGTCCCACTGCTCAGGTACAGCACAGACTCCAGTCCATGGTGACACATCTTTTGGCCATACAGAAGCACTGCTGGGGATCAACACCCCCTGTCCCTGGATATCCCCCAGTACTGCATTAGAAATGTGTCCCTTGCATGTGACTCAACACAGAGCTCACAGCAGTGAGTGAGCATTTCCTGTTTCAGCAACAATACCATGGGGAGAAAGCTATTTTACCTTGATTAGAAGGTTCTCAAAAAAAGAGAATTTTCCCCTAAGTGACTTGGTCCAACAAGCCTTAATACTAAAATCTCCCCTCTTGTACAAATTATCTTCCATTAGAAAAATGATTATTCCCAGATTTTATATAATACCACCAATGTGGAAGAGGTCAAGATCTCAGTCTCATGACAGCTGAAAGATGAGCTGAGTCTAGTATCTAATGGAAAAGATAAAAGTGTATAATGTAGATTTATTTTTAGAGAGTAAAACTTTTTCAGTTCTCATTTCAGAGCCTTTTTCCACATCCAAAAACAACAGAAGGAAATGAGAACGGCTCTCCTCAGTATTCTGCAAAAGCCAACAAAAAGGAGGCCATTGGAAGATGGACCAGTATCGCCAGAAACAGCTGTTTCACAAGCCAACAGCTCAATGGGCTTAACAAATGAGAATGCCCTGCCTGTAACATTTCCTTTATGCAATCCCCCACTGCTTTGAATCCAAATATAAAGACTGAAATCCTGTCTGCTGTGAAGTGAATAGGGCAAGGATTTCTCTCTAAGGAGAGGTTTTTAGATAGCATGCTGAAGAGGGCTTACTGTATAGAACAAAAACTGTCTCCTTTGCCTTTTGGAAAAGGATGAAGGAATTTTGCATAGTAGGTTACCTAGGACCTGACCTGGATGCTCAGTGGGAATTGCAATTACTGTAATAGTATTCATTATCTATTGATTCATTTCCACTGAGTCTAGGTCATCAACCCATTTCCCCCCCTCTTTATAAAACTTACACAATCCAAATGACAATCCAAATAATTCTTTTTCTGTGTATGGAATATTTACATTATAGATTCCATATAGAAGAACTCATGGATTGCAAATGGAAAAATAAACATTTTCTCTATATACAGAAATATAAACATATGTTCTCTCCTTCTTTCCTTTTATGAAGGTGCAGACCTACAGATCTTACTTGAGGTCTGTGTTTCTACTATACAGTATTTAATGAAAAGGAAATGTTGGAGCCTGGGGATAATTGCTTTACATATTTTTGAGAGAGAAAAGTCCAAGGAAGGTAGAGATATTAAATACTCATACCCAGATTTAAGAAGCTACTTAATCAGATATTTAANTTTTTTTTTTTTTAAATCTGGAGAGTCTTATAGAATCACCTGACCACCACCTGCAGTCAGAAAAGTCTGCATACTTAAAGGTTTAATAAAACTTCTGGAGTTAGGCACATAACTCAGAGTATTTTCAAAGCCGAGTCTGCTACCATAAAGGCTACAAAAACAGGTTCGAATTCAGCTCTGCATCATGCCTTGGGACAACAGAGGATAATGCCATAATTAATGTACTAATGTAATGTTTGCAAGAATTTCTGTCTCCCTCTGCAAATTCCTCATCCAAACCAGGGAAAAACAGGAGAGGGTAACGTGCCATCAAATGTACTTTGTGATGGCATCCAACATGTGAGTGACAGAGCAGAACTAGGACTCAGCCCCCAATCAAAGTGCTCTATCCTCTGCACCAAAGGACCCCCCTGATAAATGCTGTGGCTACATTCATATCTTGAGAGAAAACAAATCCCTGCTGAAACTACAGTGAGGTTATTTCATTCCCACTTAACAACAAAAAACCTTTTGTCTTTTTGGAAGTTTGAAATGCAAAAGTAAAGCTTAGCTCCAGGGCTGTGCCATGGTGAGAGAAAACAGAAATTGCTACTTGCAACTCAGAAGGAGTTGACTCACAAATACTTTGAAAGAAATACATATGACTTGAGGCATGAGGAGTGCTGTTAAGCAGAAGTGCTACTTGAAATTGAGAATCTTTGAGACGTTGTGACTTCCTTTGTCTAAAATGTTGTTTGACATTCTTTTCTGGACATTCAACTAATGCGTTAGGCAATCCTCCGGCATAATAGCAAGGTTTAGGGAAAGGACAAAGTGTGTCAGCTAAATCTTTGAATTCTTTTGGCTTCAGAGAGTAGTATCAACTCTTACATATTTCTTGAGAATTGCTTCTGGCACAGAGTTAATACATCGATGGTTCCAAAGCAGGATTAATCTGCTGCTGTCCTGGCACACTGCTGGCACTGCAAAGCTCTTGGCATGGGTTTGCAGATGAGGCTGCTGTGAACAGCCAGGGTTTCTAAAGGTAGGAGCCCTTTCCAATGGCTCCTCTGGATGGGGATCTCACTGGGGGGCATAGAGAAGTCATCTATGGAGCCTGCAGCTGGAAAAAGCCTCTAGGCTTGAATCTGAACCTGTGGGAATAAGTCTGCTGACTATGCTGGAGTTAAATAGGCAGAGAAACCACTGATTGCTGAACCCTGTACCTATTGGAGCTGCCATCAGCCCCACAGTTAACTATAGCATGTATGCTACAGTGTGTGCCAAAAACTGCCAACTCTCCCAAGAAAACCTACCTAAGAGAGCATGAGATGAGCCAGTCTTCCAGTGCTGTAACTAGTACCAGTCCATGTGAGAATATAAAACCTCCCCGTCCAACCACATTCACTCAGACCCTCCTAGAAGAAAAACTCAACTACACAGTGAAGGAAAAAAAACCCCATGTGGTAAAATGTCACTATTAGGAGTCCCTTCAGAGCTTTGGATCCACTGACAGACAGTCCCCTCATGGCAGGTGCCAACATGAGCTGAGGGCTTCGTGCCAGCAGGTGAGCCCAGTGTCTGAGTGGGCATTGAACACAGGTGTGACTCCCTGTCAATTCAGCAGGAGGTAAAGCAGCTCAGCTTCACCTGCCACTAATTTGGGTAACATGGTGCAGAAAAAATGAGAGAACTATAAAGAGATGCAGGGAGTTCACTCTCCTTGGAGCAAAGGCATGATAATGCAGCACTCTAGCAGCTGAATTCTCCACAGTATTCCAGCACTAGCATCAGTGACAGTAAGAAAACAGTTCAGCAGGAACCACCTCTGTAGTTAAGTATGATACACTGCTACCTCGGATTCAACAAAGCACATACAAGTAACCTTTAGCCTTAGCTGTACACTCAAATTTGTTTCTATTCATTGAATATATAACAGGACACAAAACCACACAGCTTTAAGTCATCAAGTGAACCTACCCACCTCAAAAAAAGTTAAAATCATGGCACAACCCTTTCCCCAGTGGTAACAACTCCTTCCCTGTACGATCACTACTCAGTTTATCTTACACCCATTTGCTGTTCAATTCAAACAAGGTTTTGGATAGAAATTCCTATAAATGTTTCCAGTCCTGCACCCTTAAACCAAGTCCTGCCACGATGGGCTGTCTTTCAGGGTACACAGCCTGTATTGGCATCATAGCCCTTGTTTGCAGCTGCAGCATGCAACACGGAGCATCTTACCTAGACGTGGCCAGAATTCATGCAACCGAGCCAACGGGCTGGGGGCAAACGGGCAAAGCTTAGGCGAGTGCTTAAAATTAAGCATGAGCTCAAGTACTGCACTAAGTCAGGGCATTTTATCAGGAATGATAAATGTGAAAACCACAGAAAGTAAGACAAGTCCATGAGGATTGAAGACTTCTCAGACATCAGGCAAAGTATTTGCATACATTACAGTGGCCTTTGGATTGTGAGGCTTAATACTTTTCTAATGCACACCATTGGACAAAAAAGTAAAATTGTAGGGACATGTTTTTAAGATAAATATAACAGATGGTCTTACAAAGGTAATTTATTTGCAATTAACTTCTATTTCTGAGTCCAGTTTTCAAAACAGTGTCTGCACTGAACCCTACCTGTGAAATTTACAACCAAAACTTGGACTCTGATTTTGTGAAGACACCCTTCTACCTTGTCTAAGTGGCAGCATAATTAAAGCTCCGACAAACATAAAGACATGGGAGAATTCATTTTCTTCAAGTAACATTGATTACATTGATTTCAAAACAACACATGAAGAGAATATGGGCATTCTCTCAGGGTACATGACAAACCCTATCAGTGTAGCTACGGTAATTATTAACAGCCCATTTTCTCCTACAATCAACTGCTAATTCAGTGGAAGAGCACAGCGGGAGGTATCAGGGTGACAAATTCAAGGGAGGCATCCTAGTGGAGCTGGGGATCTGGACTCAGATTGTCTGACAAGTAAAATGACAAGTACATACGTGCTGACAGTGTGCAGCATTCCAACAGAATCTAGCGTGTCTCAGGGCCATCCATATGCTCCACCATATGTCAGTGAGGAGAGGCCTCCAGAATCACAGTCTCTGGAAATGGAGGTCTCCCAGGCTCTCAAGATACCAGCCAGGATCCCAATGTTGCTGCATCAATTGATGTTTAAGTACCTGCATTCCCTCCAACAACAACTGATTTCAGCTCAGAGGGATATATGTAACATAAGCAGCTGTTTGCTCATTCAGAAGCAGGATCTCACAGGACAAGCTGTACTAGGCAAGAAAAGGTTGCTCTGGGCTGTTTCTTCAGAGCCAATTGAACCTCTTTTTATTAACCACAAACAAGCAGCAGTAACTGAGATGTTACTGTGTAAAGCAGCAGTACTGACGAGCGCACAGAAACAGACTGGATTTTAATAACCTAGCAAAGGGGAATACGAGTTTCAGCTCACACAGTAGAAGACAGGTTGCTTTCTTTTGCCTTCTATTCTGCTTTTCACTTACATTTTTCTGGGGGCAATTAGCTGCCACATATTTTCACATTTCAGTCCTACCTTATCACTGTCCACTGTATTCTGTGATGTCCTGGAGGCAATGGAAATGGTGTCAGGTTGACTGCTGCCATCCCCTTGGCTGTCTGCATCATCTATTCCATCTCTGCAACAGATGCAGTAAGGAAAGAGTGACATTCCTAACACACCACCAGAGTAAGCACAATGTTACAGGTGGTGTAGAGGAGTTCTGAGTCAGCAGGACATAGCTGGATTGTGCTAAAATTACCCCACCTAGGCAGCCCATGATGTTATGCAGCTCTTGCAATTTAGAATGATGTCACCCTCAGCCACGGCGTTTGGCGTTTGGATTTGCATATAATCACATTTGTTTAAATTTCTTCAGGAATGTAATACTAAGCCATAAAGATGCTATCCAAACACAGATAAAGACAATATAGAGCTCCACATATTTACCTTGCTGAGGCTGCTAACACAGGGTATTTTCTTCCTTTTGGCTGTATAGATAAAGTTCTCATAAATTTTTATTGGTCTTCCAAAGTAAATATTTAAATAATAAAAAGTACATACTTAGGAACAATGAAAAGGTAATTAGTGTCTCCATTCTGTACTAGAAAACTTTTGTATTGGTGCATGTTCTTAGAGGAAATGTCTGGATCTCCTGTGGTACAGGTCTCCTGGGTGACCTTGGTTATTTATGCTTTGGATGTCCCTATAACACAGCCTGAAGTAAGAGAGGGATAAAATTTGGTGAGGAAATTAAGATACTCAAATTACAGGTGGCTTTTGGGAGTGCCACAACAGAAAATGAACAATTCATTATCTGTATTTCTCTTTAATCTAGGATTGAAACAAGTTGATAAAAAAATCTTAATATTACTTGGCAGGCTGAAACAAGTTTGTATTTGATGATGACATACAGATTCTTCACTATATATTCTTCAATAAATTGTCAGGATCAGCTATGATTTCAACTGTCAAACAATTAAACATGCCAAACAAGAAAAAAAAATCTGGTTTTACTCAAATGTGAAGAAGTAAATTCAGCTTTAGGAAAAAACTATAACCTTGGACTCTGAAGAATTTTTACTGTTTCTTTCTATACTTCGGAGTATAAAATAAAAGATCTTTGTACCTATATAATAAAAAAGCTTTCCAGCTACTTTTGCCAAGACAACATACAAAATGCTAGAACAATGAAAACTGCTTTGACTACAGTAAAAACCAGTAAGTCCACAGACACTCCACTGCTGTGGGTTGAGAAAACACTAGTGATTTCAAGTTTTGGTGAATGACTGAAGTTACCTTCTACTGTTGTTTCGCTGCTTTGCTGGTGTCTTGGGGAGCTGAATTGGCTCTTTGAGAGCTCCTTTCAGATGAATGATCCTTTCTTGAATAACTTCCCGGATATTTTTGATCCATTCCTGTTTTGTTTCAATACTGGATGCCTAAGGCAGAAAGACAGAGACTTTACCATGTTCTCACCTCCTGTGTAGAGGAGTTGTGGTCAGCTGATGAATACCACAATTAACAGAGTCCTCTCTGCTGCACTCTTGTAGCTGCTGGAGTACCTGGTAACCCCAGGGAACTGAGAGCATTTTGACCTGACCTACTTGGCAAGCAACAGCAAAGCTGCTAAGCTCTGGATAAATACATTTAATGCTAGCAATACAGCATGCTCTGTAGAGGGGGAACAGGTTATCAGTGCACAGCTGGGATTTCCTGAGACAAAACAACTCTAATATGGATTCTTCAGCAGAGACTCACTTGACAGAACAGGCTGTCAGCTCTGGATGTCTGTGGAAGAGGTTGGTTGTTGTTAAGCCCAAAGGCAAAGGACTAAAAGAATTACACCCCCCAGCCAAACACCCTGAGACCTGCCCTGTGTCAGTGTGCAGCAGCTCAACCCAGGCTGCAAGAGGAGATGCAATTCCAGCAAGGCTGCACAACTGTCCTGACTCCAACTGAGGCCTTAGAGCTCAGCTGCTCCTGAGGCAGGCATGACCCCCCAGGCAGACATGGAAGCCGTGTGAATGTGAGGAGGAAAGAAACTGACCTTTCATTCAGGGCTCCCAAGGCCTGAACTAGAAGTGCTAAAGGCAAAGAAAACAAACAGAAAATACTTACTTTCAGCACTGTTTTATTGTCTGAGGATGGTGTTCGTCCAGACCACAAAGCAAATTTGCAGGGATCTCCTTCAACATGTTCAGTCACTCCCAGTTCTGAGGTCTAGTGTGGAGGAGAGATGGTGAAAGATTTCATATATATGAGGCTTCATGAGTCCAGAAAACTTTGGACTTGTAGGAAGAAGTGGGGAGGCTGCGATGCATTGGGGAACAGGATCTTATCTCTGTTTGCTACACACAGATAAACAAAACAGAAAAGCTCTGGGGTGGCAGGGAAGTGAATGGCTGGAGTGATCCTGCTCACATTTCCCCCCACCCTTCACATCTCACTATCTTGAACCTCTCCAAGCTCACTGCAGGCTGACTGCCAGGTGAGTCCTGCAGGACTCAGGGCCAGCCCTTCCAGGGGCAAGAGTATCCCCAGCCCAGCAGGGGACATGTGAGCCTCCTAAATGCCACTTCTACCTACAAAAACACAACACCCAGAGTATTGTCTTTGCAGCCACACCTACCAGTAACTTGTTCTTGTAAACATATTTTGTGTGTCCTGAAGAATCTTTGATCTCTTTGCTAAACACCAAAGAGATTTCAAAGAGAAACAAATGCCTCTCACGGCCTTTCCGAATGAGAGACTTGGGATCCCACACTTGGAAGGAATCCTGAAGAATCAGTTCTCCTTGGACATCCAGGTTCTCATCAAACCCTAAAACCACAAAATACAATCATTTGTATTTATTCTCGGGACGAGCAATTCACAGAAACATCGGAACAGTAATGACTTGAAAGAAAAGCATCTTTCTCTCTTTTTTTTTTTAAATATTTTAAAAGGACAATAATGGGTATCCATTGCCCCAGTGATAATATTTTTTCCTTTTTTTCTACTGCAGTGACATAATTACTTCATTGTGGGCAAATACATCATATGTGTTAAATGAGACTACTGCTGAAGTGTAGTAATAATTACTCAAAAAATAATATTATGCAGGTTTCAGTGGTGGTTGCTGCATACAGAACTGCATTGCAAGAACTCCTATGCACTTCATTAAAAATTCAGTTTGTCCTCCTGCAATTTTAATCATCTGGGCTTATTGTGCTGCCCGGCTACTGGCACCAGTTCCTTTTTTCACTTGTTTTAGTACTCTGCTTGTTTCTTGGTTTTCCTCAAGCCAGGCTGGAAATTGTTTTCCCAGGCCAAGAAAATGTGTGAGACACAATAAAGCATCTCAGTCCAGAATAAAATTTTTACATTTTAGAAATACTCCACACAATAATAAGCCAATAAAAGACTTCACTTTGTGCCAATCAAACTTTTTTCTGTAGTTTTAAAATATTTTTTTAATGCTTCTTTTTAAATCTTTGGCATAACTATGCAAACATTTTGAAACACAAGCTGTTTTGACTCAGAAAACCAGAACTTTTGAAATGTTGAAACAGTATTTAGAAGTGTTTTCATCCAATAATTGTTACAGCTGCCAGCAGCTAAACTGATACTGTTTCAGGAAGGGATTTTTTTCGTTTAATAGAGAAGGAATGTTTTAGCTAAACATATATATATATACATATATTGCATATGTGTATGTATACTCACACACACATATGTACATATATACACACATGGAAGATACAAATGAATAACTCCCCCCACCAAAACTTCCTAGCCAGCTTTATTCTTTCAAGACTTTTGGAGAAATATTAGGAAGAAACCAGGAGGTACCTAAAAATTACAATGAAACAACAGCATTGCTACAGTCAACCTCTACCAACTTCCAACACAAGTTACAAACCAACTTCATTTCCCAGCAGCCTCCCCTGCCCTGGCCCCTGCCCACCTTCCAGCATGCTGACATGCATTGCATCGTTGGCCTTCTTTGGGACACTGAGCATCACTTCCAGACCATCCTTCAGTTCCCCTTTGCCCTCCTCACAGCAGGTCAGCAGTTCCTAAGAAGCAAAGCAGACATCCATAAACAATCTCTGATCCATGTGCTGCCTTCACACCCAACTGTGCTACTTGCTACGGGCAGAGACAGGAGAACATGGAACTGCAGCAAACTCCAATGTGGATGCTCACAAACAGTGGGGGTCAAATGGGAACAACTATAGAACTAGACAAGGGTGCTCTCAAGGGAGACTGTGCCCTTGGAAGATTTCTGGGGACCTATGCTTACAGGTCATGAAGCAGCTCCCTTAAGCAAAAGGCAACTCATTACACCTGTGAACTGCTCTGCACCAGCTGACCTGTGCAGCTCCCTGAGGTACCTTCAGTAGGAGTTGGTATTTTGTGATCCTCTGGACAGGCTTGATTAAATAAGAAGAGATGGAGTTGGCCAGCCCATGTCTTTGCTGAATTTCCTAGAAGGGATAAAAACAGCAGTCAGTCATGGAAAACTATTAACCCCCTGCCAGACAGAACCACCCATAACTAATTTTAGCTCTGGATCCCTTTATTTCTATGTTTAGTTTTGTAACTCTCTTTATGCTCACATGCATGTAAGTGTGGTTTCAGAGAGGCTGGCAATAAATTGCAGAGTCTCCCTAAGGCCACTTTAACTCCAGGGTCCTTCTGTAAGTCAAGTTAAAGCCCTGCTGAGTAAACAGGGCTTGATTTAAATATGACTTACCTGTCATGTCATCTGGTTTCCCCTAGCTATGAAGGCTGAAAGCAGAGTCTTAACATTCAATTAAAATGAAGTGACATTAAATTAAATTGCATGAGTAGGGTGTAATTTAGCTGTCTAAACATAGGCATCGAGTCCCATTTGAGAGCCCTGGGGTAGCTGAAATATTCACATGGGAATAACAGGTCTGACACAGTACAGATAGGCCTGCTCTACTCTGAGGTGGCACCTGGGGGTCAGGAGAGATACTTTGTGGTAGCTGTTCCAGAACTGTTTCATTACCTGAACCTCAACCAAAACGTCTGGGCTGATCAGTCTGATATGCTCATGAATTTCTGGAGAAATCACAGACAGGCACCTGCTGAGGGCTGGAAAGGGTCCAGCTGCCTCCCCCTAATGTTCCAGGGGGAGTTAGGAGCCCCTGAAAATCCTGCAGGATCCTAATGGACATACTTAGCCATCTAAAAGACTCCAAACTCATGCCCTACAGGGGCAGATTCTCTGCTGAAATAGAACAGATTGGAAACCCTTCTGTCTCTGCCAGGCCCTGGGCATGCCTTGCCTTGCTCCTGACCACCAGAAAAACCTTGATTCATAAGGAAGCAGATGGAAAAGGGGAACAGGACTTTTCTCCAGCTACTGGAGTGTAAATTTGAGACTGTAAAGTGAAGGAGTTATGGAAGATAAGGGGGAAGAGCTGCCAAGAACAGAGATTTTCTTTCTGTAAACAATCTGATTTTTTGCTGAGTACCAGGGAGGTTACTGCTTCTTCTTAGCTCCAGTGTTTGTCTTAATGCTAGGATGCAAAAGCATCCACTTTTCACACAATGTGCCAACAGATTTTTGGTTTGTTGGTTTGGTTTTCTTTACAAGACAAGTTTGAAAACAAAAGCAAAAAAAACCCCCAAAACAAAACAAAACAAAACAACTACAAGGTCTGATTCCATGAACAAGACCCAAAAGGGAAGGGGCTCTGTTTGGGGATTAATGGAGTATGTATGAAGCTGAGTCATAGCTGACTTTGACTTCACAGGGGAACTGTGCCTGCAGAGCACAAGGCTGGGACTCAATTCATAACTGCAGGAGCCAGCCAGACCTCAGCCACGTCTGTGAACTTCCTGGTGCTGGCAAAGTACACTTGTTTTTGTAGGATCCAAGTAACAAAATTAGCACTGCTCCTTCCCCCCAGGTCTCTGAACAGCAGGGCATGCTCTCAGTCCCCTCTGGGCACTCCTTGTTCTGCCAGGATGCTCCCTGGTCAGACTGTGCAGAGACACAGCAGGTTGCTGGAGTGACATTTGACAAGTGCACTGCTGGGAAGGGACATTCTCCCTGCAGCTCCCCCCTCTGATCCCTGAAGTGCTGGAGTAAGAAGGCAGCCTGCTGGAATGTGTCTTGGCTTGGCTTTGTAACATTTGGAGAGGTCTGGACTCACTGAAGGTGGGGATGGAGGTGAGAGAGGTCTGTGCAGGGCAGAGCAGACACATCTCACACACCTCTGAGGAACAGGAAGCACAGAGGTGTCTGAGCCTTGAAGCAGCTGGTTTCAGAAGCAAGCTGGACACAGGGCTCTGTGCTCTCCACTTTGCCCTGCTCCTTGTTTAAAGCAAGCTTGGTTCACATTACAGTTCATCACCATAGCTCACAACTTTATTTATCCCTTGGGTGGAAAAATGTCCTAAGGGCCTGGAAGAAATGAGGGCATCTGAGAGGCAGTGTGTGCTGGCAGTTGTGCATTGCAAACCAGGTAAGCTGCAGAGCAGGATGAACATGTAGTCTTACATGCAATGACAGAATACCTGAAAAACACCAAAAACATCCTCTGCATAGGACAGCACAGGATTCTCAGAAGTCCTTGGATGAACAACATGGAGATAGGAATGCTTAAATACAATTTCATACCATAAGCATTGCTGAACTGGACATGAGGCAATGGTAACATGCCCAGATTTTGTATCAAATATCTAAAGAGATTCACAAATTTAGATGTCATCTCATTGTGTACAGTTGGTTGGTAGGAGAACAAACTGCATCCTGAACTGGGTGTACAGACCAAAGACTTTCTAAGTAGACTGGTTCAGCACTAGAACTCTCATGAAACTTAGGTTTTGTGATGCATGACACAAATGCGATGAACAATTTCAGAAAAAATATTAGTAAGGAGAAACTGAGACCCTGTTTGTGCCTCTGCTCATTTCCTAAGGGACATTCTGGCTCATCAGAGAAACTGTCCAAGAACCCTCATCCATGCAGAAACACCATGCTCTGCAATGCTACCAAAGTCAGTGAGCCTTACCGTGCTCCATGCTGGTCACGCAAATCAAAAGTGCCCTGTGGCTTCTTGAATATAAAATGGATCTTTTCCAAGATTCAAAGCAAAAAAAGTATTCCAAATAGCAAAAATATTTAAATGTCTCATTAAATGTCTCAGCCAAACTCTGTTCCAAAGACCAAAGTTTTCTTAAATTAGAAACTAAAATAAACTTGATTACTTCAATAACATGCAGATTCTACCAATTGAAGTTGACAGCTAATATATGTTGGTAATCAAAAATATACTTTGCTAGCCTGAGGTATATGGTATAACAAATATTAAAATTTTCTAAGCATGGCAGACATCATTTATCTTTGAAACTACTGAATAAAGAATGCAGTTTTAAGTAATGATGAACAAGACAGACACAAAAACTGAAAGAGCAATATTAGCAAGTCTACTGCAGTTAACTCAGAATAAACACACTATTTTCATTCCCTATGCAATGTCCAGCTAATATAACCATACCAACAACTTCTGAATTTTATAAACAAAGCACCATCTGTAGGGAGGGAAGACTGTAATCTTGATGCTTTATTAGACTAATGCTGTAGGATAAACTAGGCACGTTTCATAGCTGAGAGTCTGTGCATTGTTTTCCGCCTGTCTCAACTGGTTCAGTAAAATAAATTGCTTTTCTCTATGTACATGGCTTCACTTGCACCCTGAAAGCATCCCAGCTCTCAGCATCACTAGTAATTCTCTTCATGGTTTCAAACGAGATATGTCACCTATCTTTCCACCTCCTCCTAATTAGTTAACACTTACAATAAGCCCTGTAGCTGCAAGTTTTCCGTGGGCTAGAAGGGTTCAAACAAATTACTGGGACTGCTTGTTTTCATCTCAAAGATGGCTTTCTATGAAAGCTTATGAAATTTGAGCAACACCCATAATTTGCAAGCAGGCTTCTTACTGAGGGGTGTTATTCTAGGTAATTCACTCTCATCATCAGGGTGTTTTGGGAAATTCCAGGTTCTGCCTGGAAAAAAATAATCAACTATTTTGTCTGTATTCCTTGTGCCAGGCTGTCCTGTCCTGCCACTCCAAGATCAAGGTAAGAAGGATCTACAGGTACTTTGCACTACCTTAGTCGTTCAGACCGAGTGCCTCCTTGAGGATTTTTTGGGGGGATAGTCAGCTCTCTCTTTTTGCACAGGCATCACTGGGTGGTCCAGCGCCCATGGAAGGCAAATCCCTCCCCTGGCAAAACAGCAGATGCTGACACACGAAGATTCACTACTAAGCAATATCAGGCAGCATTCCAGCCCATACAGAGAGCTGGAGTGGAAAAGCTTAGCGGAGGAAACGCTTTTAACCCGTGCAAACAACACTGACGGACACCTAAGGCAGCTGAGCGCCTCCACGAGTCGCCGACCAGTACAAACCATTCAAGAGGCTCAAGCGCCACCTCCCGGGAAAGCCCTTTCAGCTCCATCCGACTTTTAGACCACGCAGCAACAAGGCGAAAGAAAAAGGTGTTCATCACTTTTCCTGCGGCTCGTGCGAGACCTTTCAGTGTCGAGTGCGACTGAAATGCTGTAACCATTGGCACGTACAAACCCCAGAGGAGGTGATTTATGTCAAGCTGCCAACCCCATCACAGCTCGGATCCTGCTGATCTGTTACACTTGTAAGCGGTTTCAATGCTTTCCAAGAGAGGTCTTAGCACTTTTTTTTTCTTTTTATAAAGGCAACTAATTAAAACTATAAGGTAGCAGAAATTCATGGCAAAATGGATGAGGTTAAATAAGAGGAAGAGCTTGGCTTAAAGGTATTCAAAAAGATGAAACATTTTTCTCAGCCTACAAAATTGGAATTGGAGCCTAAAAACATTTATGACTGGCTGTAGTGCTTGTGTGGGAAATAGTTTAGCTGGAGTCAGTGGCGTTCCTTATTAGCACAATGAAGTAAATGTGGAATAGGCTGGATAGAATTTGCTGAACAGGATCTCCATTTAGATTTAGGGATTTCAGGTCATAAAATATAATGGAATGCAAGATTTTCATATTATTCCTAACCCAGAAACAGAGGTTACATCTAAATCAGATCTTTAGGAAGGATTGGGTCTGACAAATGCCCAAAGGTTGCCATAAGAATGTGTGTCTCCACACCTCACCACACTGATGAAGATCACACACCACAGCACAGCCTATCAGCTGTCACAGAATAGTATTTGCAGTGGAATGAAAACCCAAATGCCAAGGCACAGAAAGGAACCCATAGCTCAAGTGTAAAAAAGAGGTGTTTCAGCTGCACTAGGTGTGTGGAAGGAAAACAACAATGGCTGCTTACATCAAAGAAAGTCCCTGCATGTTCCAGGATGAGCTGGCTGGAGTCAGGCTTGTTTTTGCAGTAGGTGACATACATCTGAAATTTATCTGCCTGTGAAAACAAACATCAAGGGAAAAGCAAGATAAGCTATTTCTCTGCTCCCACAGGTTTTTATTATGGCATGCCAGGATAAATACAGGTGACAACTCTCTCCCACACAGCCGCCACCACCACCACCCCCACCCTGCTACCAAGCAGCACAAAAACTGTAAATTAAGAACAGACATTAGGGTTCATACCTTACCTGAGAAGTTCTGAGGGCTGTGGGAGGCTTTCTTTAACAAATATCACAGAGAGAAAGTCTAAAACTTTAATCCAGCTGTAAAATAATTTCTAAGTGCTCTAAGAATATTACACTAGAGTTTGAAGGTTTTAAAACTCTGTCATGAAATGTTGACTGTATCACCTCCTTGCAGATAAAGCCAGTCTAGGAAACCAGGCAAGTGAGTTGCCTAGTTTAAACTAGCTCAAACCAACATTTTTTACTTGATGTTTGTGACACTTGGCCCAGACTTGCCTTTCCTACTTTGGTTGAAATTTCAATGGCTCAAATTTTATGTTGTGCTAGAAGTGTTTTGCATTTTATTTCCTATTTTTTTTACTTTTAAGCATCTGTGCATTTCCACCTCCTATTAAAGCATTCTGGTCTCAAGAAGAGGGAGGCAAATAAAAGAGGAGGATGTTTTCCTTTTATTGCTATTGCATTTTTTTATTCCAGGTATCTAAACAATAGGATCCTGCAATTGGGCAGGGAGCTTTGTATGTATATCTGTAACCATACACACAGCTCTGGACATGTACCTTTGCTGAGATGGTATCCTAAAAGAACCTTGAAGATTTTGCAGAGAATGATACTTAAATCTTTCCTAAACAGGTAACCTGTTCCTTGTAAACAATATTTCTGAATCCATTTCATCAAGATTTGTGACATGTTTTTAAGTTAAAAGCCCATCTGAAATCATCTAAACATGCTATTTTTTTGGATAAGTGAAAATATTCCATATTCACTCTTAAAATACTAATTCCTGTCTCTGATATATGAATAAAATCATCAGACAAAACAGAAAGATAGCTGACTTGACAGGTAAATATTTTGAAAGGAGAACAGCTTTCATAAAGATAAATTACTATAGCCAATTCCCAGAGCCGCCTACGCTCACAAAGACTCTTTGCATCAAGATTTCAAAGTCCTGTTGAAAATTATCCTGGCATTGCATAATGGAATGAGAGAGCACAGTGGCTTAGAAATTTGACGCTAATTTCTGGAGAAAAGAAGTCGATAAAATATGTTCTTCATGCCTTTGTGGAGTTCTCATGGCATGAATAACATTCTTTAAGGAAGGTATATTAAGATTTCAAATGTCTGTCCTCCCAGGGCCTTCCCTCCCCAGGGAAATGAATGTCACCCCTAAAAACAGATTTGGTTTGATGAAGTCAAACAGAACAGAACAGAACCAGCAGAGGTAAATAAAAGCAGTGCTGGTCAGTGCAGAACAAGGAAAGAGGCCCTGGAAAGCCTTCACACTATTGCTGAGAAGAAGGGTGGAACCTTTCACCTTGGGGCAGGTGAAGGACAAAGCAGTTGTAGTTCTAGACTAGCTCTTAATCTCATTTATCCCTGGGGACTTAACCCTTGCCCCTATTCCCAGCTTGTTCCCTTCTGTGCTGGAGGAATTAATTTGAATAAATAATGAGAAGCAGCAGCTTCATTACCCAGGTGACAAAGCAGTGGCCCACATCTTCAGGCAGTTGTTCATATTTCTCCAGCTCCTTTAGAAAAATGCTGAAAGAAGAAGACACCAATGTAATTAGTTACAGCCAAATACCCAGGAGATGCAGGATAGCCAATGAGTTAATCGGTGGTAATGATCAATACTTGTATCTTGATTATGAGGCTACTCAAGTGTCCAGCCAGTGGAAAAGGTATCTCTTGCCAAGGTCTGCTTTGTTTTTTGAGTACAGCCATGCCTGACTCCACTAGAAAGGAAAAACAGGCAATCCCTAGTAGGGAGTCAGTGTGTTCAGGACTGTTCTATTTGAACACAGATCTTCAAAGGGTTGTTGTGTAATGGTTCAGATGAAGAGCAACAAGGGAAGCCCAAACCTGCCAGATTTCCAACACTCGACTCAGCACACTGGACAAAGGACAACAACTTAAACAAGTTCAGCATTTCATATGCAAAATACAGATTTTTTTTTAATTAACTCTCTCTCAACAGCTTGTACCACAAGTGACACTTGTTTGCAGATAGAGCCCTGTACAATGCCTGGGTGGAAAGAAAAATATGAAACAGTTTCTTCAGCTGCTCCTCCTAGGATATGTTTTCTGGACCATTCACCCGCTTTGCTGCCCTTCATGGACATGGATTCTGAATCAGGCTGAAGGATGCTGTAACATCACCAGCCAAGGGAGAAGGCTGTGGAGGACACTGGTGGAAGGGGCAGGTGAAATTTATTTCAGCATCACCAAAGAAGTTTTAGAGGAAAAAAAGATTAAGCAGGAGCAGCAGGATGCAGGAGGAGGGGCCAGAGACAGGTGAAGTGACAGCAGTGAGGAGCTGTGAGACATGACTGAGAGCTGGAGGGATGGTAGCTGGGAACAGGGGAAGCTCAAAAAGGAGGGTAAGCAGACAGCATCAATCAGGGTTACCAAAACAAAAATATAGCACCACAGAGAGAGGGGAAGTGAGAAGGCAATTGGGTGATCATAAGATAGTTTTAAATGGGAGGAGAATATTTGTCTGGGCAATTCTTGTGTGCTAGAAGTCAATTCATCTATTACTTAAAGGCTTTCACAATGTAATATGTAGCTTGAATCTACTATCCTGATATGCTTTGAAGCTGCCTGCACAGAAGCATGCATATGACACACTCTGCTGGGCTATATTTATGGGATGGTACATTTATCTGACTGAAGCACTTGAAATGTCCCATAACTTAAACAGGGAAGGATTCTCCAATTTTTTTTGAAAGCTGTTTTGGTTTTGATGTGTAACCTGAAGACAGACTTGAAATTCAGACTGAACTTTTTGGATTCAGCACCCCTAAATGTTAAGGTTATATCAGTTGTTGTATTCACATTATATCATGGAAACAATGTCCTCTAAGCTGATCTGGTACACAGTCTTATCTTAACAATATGGAGTAGAGTTAGTTAGAGATTAAATACAGAAAATCTCCAAGACGTGGCAAAAAGCTACTTATTAGCCCAGCTCATGCCAACCATTCCACTTTCTCCCCTTTGTGTTTTCCAAGACCATATTTTTGACAGGCAAGCATCCAGACTAGATCTTGTGCTGTGAAATGGAAATCAGGGATCAGACTGCAAAGCATTGGTATAATATGACTTCAGCATTGTTAATCAGCTGAAGGTGAATTTTGAACTAAGTTGCAATTCACTTTTGTAAAAGAAACAAAACAAGAATCAAACATTATTTTGCAAATCTGGATTGATTATTTTACACTCTGGTGTGCATTATACTGTAGGGGTTCTCTGCAGACACCCCACAGATGCACAAGTGCCTCAACATTAACAGAACTGTCAGGAAAAACCTACTTGTTATGGAAGTCATATATCTCCTGAATATTGCCAAAGATGATGTGCTCTTTATTAAGGATCCCAGCTGGTATTTCTTCCACTCCACTTGTCATTTCCCAAAGGTAAGTCTGGAAGACACCAGAAACTCTTAATTTTGTGAATAAATACAGTGGAAAAGAATGGATCTCCCTTTTTTATTGTCAAAGGCACAGCCTGAAAAGGAACTATGTACTTTGAGATTAAAAAACAAGCTAAAATTTTTTTCCCAGTGTTACAGAAAGCTCCCCACAGAAATTCAAAGTGCTGACACTTTGAAGTCGTCTGAGGAAAAACATGACAACAACACCTGTCTTTGCTGTCCACCTGATGGTGTCAAAAAGCTGCAGGCAGAAACAGCTGAAAGATAAGCCAGATTGGCCACTTTAGTGACATTAGATACATCAAAATCTCTGCCAGACCACAGGAATGTGAAAGCAGACAGGTTTCACTGAATTACACTCAGGTTTCTGCCTAGAATATCACTGTCCACTTTAGGAACACACTGCTGTACACCTAGGCAAGGTATTTGTGCAAATCCAGAAGTTTGTCTAGTATGAGATGATTCAAAGGAATAGATTTGAATCTTTAAGGAAAGACTCCATGAATCAATGTGCACAGCCTGTGAAGTGAACCTCCCCACTGCAGGGGACATGTGCTTCTGGATACCTCCTGGGCCATAACTTACCTCTAAACATTCGTGTAAATCCCTGACATAAGCTTTTTCTGTCTGCAGCAGCTCAGCCATAATGAATCTGAAAAAAATAAAGTATTTTAGGTGTTTTGGATGTTACAAGCATTTCTACAATGAGGAGGAAAGAAAACATCCTCCTGTTGCCTTAAGGAATAAGGGTATTTTCACCCTAGACCTTCAGCTGCCTTACTTTGCACCTTTAAGGTCCATGACCAAAACACCACTTCATATTCCAGTCCCTTCTAGAGTTATTTCCTAATAATCTTGTCTGAATAAAATCTTATTAAGTTGTATTCCTGCAACCATGAGTCCATGGGATTTACCATCTACTTGCCCATCCTTAACTATCAGCTGATTCTCAGAAATTTTTTCCCCCCAGGATTAAGCAATTGTGATTCACATTTGCATTTTTGCTGACAGTCAGTGGGAAATCACCTTACAACGCCACCGTCAGAGGAAATAGAGATGGATTTGGGAGACACCACTACTTTGAAGAGACTTCAACAGCTTGGTATCTGATCAGAGAAAATCCAGATTTTGGGAAATGCAATAATGGCATCTGTAGTGCCTGAAGCTGGGCCTCTCAAAGGTGAAATTCCCAATGTTTTGCAAATTTGCCACAGGAAGACCAAGTGTAACATTTCCTAAAGTATAAATGATTTCTTATCCATCATGCACTGTAGTGACCATTTCAGAGGGCTCAGAAATACTTTCCCAATATTCTTATACAAAACATAAGACAGAATACTGTGAAAATAGACTGTTTATAGATTGAAGTGCAACAAGCACTTCTCAAGTATTTCCTTTAGTATGAACTATTTCCAGTTCTCTCAGTCCTACACTTGCTGAAATTTGAAGCTAAACTTCAAGTCAACTCTCGCACCACTGATGTTTACATAATACTTAAACATCTAAAGATACTCTTTATTTTTTCCTGCTAATTTTACTTTTTACAGTACAGTACAGCCAGAAAGAAATTAGCAACTCCACAACATCAGGAGTAATCCAAGTGCTTGACTCACTACTTTCCCTTTCTAGAAGAAACTTCTGATTAAAACCAAAAGAAATTCAACCTTTATGTTCTGAAATTCTCTAACCTCCAAGTAACAACTTCTGCCCTACACCTGCTGACTTATCTCAATAGTTCTGCAGCTGGAAGGAGTTATAGGACTGTCAGTCAGTTCTGGTCATGCAAATATCACAGAATCATTATCAGATAATGTGCCATGGCAGACAAAGTGTTTGGGAACATACTCTTTCTTTCTGGCTGACTTCCTTTTTTCTTCATTGACTTCATGATTTGCATCTCGCAGCTTTACCTCCCGGTCTGAAAGACTTGCTGGAATGATATCAAGTTCTAGGTCTTTGTTATCCTAGGAGAAAAAAAAAGTACAGAACTTAACTTCATTGTAATCCTACTGTTGTGAAAAGTGCAGAATGTTCATGAGATCAAAGAGGTAAGAAGGGATAAAAGATAATATCAAAAAAGAGGAAATTTAGAGAGAAGTAGGAGTACTGTGAGAAGGGAGAAAGGTGAGACAGAAATCTTAAAAAAATATCAATGATATTTATTGTAATCTTCACTGTTTCTAACTAGGAACAGGTATATCTAAATTAGTTATCAGGTATGGGACTTCATAAAAAATAGTCTGATAAAGTAAAGCATCCTATAGAAACAACTTCCAATGGCCATTTACCATGGTTAGAACTCCATGTAAACCAGAGACCCTACAAGGAACAGTGAAGTTAAAATGTCATGAGGGTTTGAGGGAATTTATTCCTCATTCTTGATACTTTATTCCAAAGGGTCGTTGACTGAAAGGTTTTTAAGTGTTTCTGCTTCTGGCACTCTCCCTTAATACTATGGCCAGGGAATAGCAGGAGATCCATATTTTTGCTCTATTTCACCTAAAAGAGTTTAGAGATGAAGTTGGGGATCAATGGTTTATGCTAGTAAAAGTATGAGAGAATGAAAACTTAGAGTTTGAGACAAAATAATGGTGTGGGAGCAGGTTTTATGACTTATACCATAATTAACACAGACTTTTATTCAACTAATGAGTTTCCCCCTCCATCCCCTTCCTCCTGAAAAAGTGGTGCAAACATTAGTTTAGAAAATCCTTCTGAACTTCATCTGCCTCTCCTCACATCACTGACCTAAGACAGAAAAACCCTTTAGCCCTTTCTCTCCAGAAGCAGTTCCGAGCCTGGCCAGGTGGGCTGGTTGAGTTTTCAGTGTTTCTAATGGGCACACAAAAACCAACAGCATTCATAGCACAGGCTTCACCTCCCTTTGTGACTCTGGTATAAACCCCTGACAGGACAGGATCTTACAGTACCTCTGGGTTGATTCCAAGGGCTTTTTCCAGGGAGTAGCGGTATTTCCCCATCCTGAGAGAGAAGTCGCGGTAGCGCTTGTCAACGGTGGTGACCCACTTCCTAATTTCAGTGGCGTGGATGTGTCCTTTTTCCACAAAGCTGTCAGCCAGCTGGATGAGCAGCTTCACTTTCTCCTTTGTTTGCTGCCCAAAATATGGTCCTTGGTTATGTTTTATTATTATTTCCTTTGCTTTTAACTAACACAGCGGTCAAAGGAAGATCTGCATTTTTATACATCATTAAAGAGTGTCTGTACTTAATCTTATGCAGAATCAGATACTTCAAACTTTTTCAGTAAAACATGAAAGGAATGAGGTTTTTATAAGGACACTTATGAAGCTGAAGAAGATAGAAAAAGTCAAGTTTTTGAAACTCTGCAGACACATACACATAAAACATGTTGGGAGTTAGACATGCCTCCTTCCCATAAACAAGAGCTTATTTCTTGTGAGCCTTGGAGTAAAGACCAGATTTAAAAATCACATCCCATAAAATACACCAAGTTACTCTGCATCTATACCTGGTAGATCTGCAGGTCTGTGTAGGAAAGTAATTAATACACCACATATCAGCCCAGGAAGTGATTTTGAGTCATTACTACTCTGTTTCAAAAACAAACAGAATTTAAATCCAAATTCATGGTCTACTATCAAATCCTCCATCGGTATTTTAGGTCCAGTTAGAACATTACCAGCTAAAAGATGCCTGAAGTCCAAAGCACACACTGAGCCCTCAGACCTTCCTGAGGTCTTTTCTTTTTCCACTTAGGCTCTGATTGCCCCTTAGTCAAAACAGGCACAAAGGACTTAGTTATAAACTTCAGCTCTGCTTCCACATCTACCCCAGGAAATGAGGCACTGGCAAGCTTCTTGTCTAAGATAAAGAGGAATTTCCACCATACCTGAACCAAGACACTGTCAGATACCTGACATTATCAGTGACCTGACCACAAATGGACAAACGCACACCAGACCAGAAAACATCCATCAGATTTCAAACACAAAACTAAATTCAAGAAATTTCACCACCATAATAGATTACCAGCCAAATCAAACACCATCCTAACAAATCAAATGAGTACCTAAGTAAGGCTATGGAGATGTAAAGATCTAACTTCCTTTAGTATTTAAAGGGTGTTTCTTTCCAAAAAGCTACTGGTGATTTTGCACTCCAAACCATTGGTTTGGCCAGAAAGTTACCAGGATCAGAAAGGCTTTCAGCTACAGCTTAATTTGGGAATAACATCAGTCTGGGAATGACACGCATTTACCAGATTGCACATGGCAGTGAAAATATTCTATGTCAGCTCTAGGAGCGCGAGGACAGCCTGAGGGAGCAAGACTTAGATGTATCAGTGTAAGAAACAGCCAGCAATGGTTAATAATGAAAAAGGTCTAAAATTCAATCCTAGGCTAAGTCAAGAGTCAAAATGGTTTGGAAACTTGGTTATGAATTTGGATTATTTTGATAAAAAATAAATTATGAACTAGAATGTAGTTTCAGGTGGAGTAGTTACGGGTGGTTAGAATTCAGAAGTAGTTAAAAGACTGTCATATGTGTCCTGTCTGATGAAATTACCTTCCATCCACTGCTAGTTATCTCACATTTTCAGAAATATGAAAGCTAAGCTAAAAGAAGGGGACAAGAACACCACAAAGCCTGTGAATCAAACCCATACAAGCATGGACAGCCTAAGGAGGAATTTAAGGATTACAGAAGATCAATTTCAGGACACAGTGAAATGCAGCTACATAATACCAAAGCCATGGCCTTCCTGCAGTCCAACTCTGCAATTTACATCCTTATCAGAGACTGTTAATACCCCTGAGGATTCACTGTCTATGAATTACCTATGGTTTGAATTAATTTGTCTGAAGCAGATCCAATCACCATTCTTCGGTAAACCTCACCAGATTTCCCAGAATTGCTCCAGATAAATTAATATGTTCTTGGTAATGCAGTTTTGTATTCAAAAATGTTCACCCTGGAGTTTAAAGACTCATCTATTTAAAGTACTTTGTTGGGATCAGCAGATTATTTCTAATGAGATAAATGATCATCTGTGATCAACCCAGCTGGAATTAGTGAGACAAATTGTAGTTTTAATGACAGAAGAAAGAGACCAGGAGTCCATCGTGACCTTGGATGTGTTCAGATCAATTAGTCACTCTATACCATTCTGGAATGATTGTTTGAGGATGGAATATCTTATTAGGCTGCTGTGAACTCTGTATGCAAATAGACTGTCTCTTCCTTCTGATCAGAAATTTTCTATAGCCAGTACTAACCAAGCTGGAGAAAACCTCCTTTTTATGCCTAAGTCTTGCTAGAAGTTCTCAAAAGGCATTTATCTTCAGGGCTAGGATTTTTAGAGGGCAACTATAAAATCAAGAGAGTATTATTACAGAGATTTAAGGCATTGAAACAGGACCATAAATACCGAATAAAGCAGAGGGCATAATTAAAGTCACTGTTTACCTTGGCAGGTATTCTGAATTCCCCATATTCCTTCAGGAGTTCCTGAGTTTCCTCTGCTGATTCCCCTGTGGAGTTGTGAGTAGAGAGGTAATATTCGCCTGTTTCTTGGATCCAGTCTAAGGCCTGTGAACGTCAAAAACACCAAAGGAAAAACAAAACAAACAGTCTTTGTATTTCAAGAACTAATCCTCCGACAAAAAAAAAAACAAACCCCAAACCTGCCAAACAAAGAATATCAAATTCATTGGGACTTAATACCCTGTACACTAAAACACTTTCTAGGAACACATGAAAAGAATAAAAGCAGGTGGAAAAAGATACAAAACAGTACTCTGTGTTTCCTAGGACAAAAAGGAGTGTAGGGAATTCTACCTATATACAGTTAAAGCTGCAGGGAAAGCAATTTTCTCATTCAGAAATAGCTCAATAAGACAATTTTGCTCTTCTATTTATTGTCAAAGAAATTAAGAAATACAGAAATTAATCTGGGGTGACAAAAATACTCAATCTTTTTGTTGGGTTTTGGAATTGTCTTAAGTTGTTTTAAAATCTATAATTGCCACATTTTCAAAAGTTACAGTGTTTAAACACAACTTGAGATTGCAACAGGAGCCCCACACAGAGGCATTACACGGATACAGGAAATTTTACACACTGCCAGGACAGAAAGACAAGGTGGAGTTTTCACACTACCTGCTTGGCACTGCGCTCAAAGACAACATACTGCTGGCACTGATCTAATCTCCTCTTCTTCAGGGTCCAGAAGTGAAGGACCCGATTCTCCCTCTGCAACAGCTCGCTCAGAATGGCTGTAGGGCAAAGGAAAACATCTGCATTGCTAGGGATTCCTTGAGTGCATACAGAAATAAGCTCCAAAATGCTGAATTTAATCACTTTGCCTGGACCTTGTTCCCAAAAGCAGAGAACCCAAAATGGCACTTCTTAAAAACAAGCATTGATTCAAAGGGGCTGCTTAAAAAAAACCCAAAACCAAACCTCCAAGCCGCATACACAAGAAACCACCCCAAAGTGAGCGTAGCTGCAGAATGGTCTGATAAAGGAAATGATGCTAGGACAGAGTTTGCCTTCTGAGTACATTCACACACTTTAGGAGGACCATGCAGCAGAGGGGGAGGCAAACCAGACCTTCAATGCTGCCACTGCAGTGGTGCACCAACCTTTGACCTGCTGCTCGGGGCCTCTGGTGTGGCTGGCCACTCCAGGCATGCTGACATTGTTCCTGTGGATGTACTTGAGGAACACCTCGGCGTTCCTCCGGGCCAGGGTACAGGCCTAGGAAAAACAGCCCCCACCAAAAAGAATCAATAAAGATGAGCAAAGAAAGCAAAGGGGACCAAGGGAGTTCTCGCTTATATTGCAAGGAGAAGTTCTCTTTATCTGGGATGATGAAAACTTCAGCTAAGAGTCAATAAACTCAGTTAAAAAACTAAGTCTCATAGATGTATTAAAACATGAGAAATATTTAACACAGTGGCTCATTTTATATGTTAAGGCAAATTCTTGACAATAATAAAACAACTGCTTGTTAAGAATGGGTACCTCACACATTTTAATAACATAAATCTTAGCCATCTCTCAAGAAAAGTACTCATTGTTTCAAAAAATGTACAAAATCTGGAGTCTTAATTTCTTAAGCCTTGACTGCAAAGTGTAGTTTCGCATTGTGTATCAGTTTTAGTGGCAGGTGGGAGGCTGGCTGACAGTTCACTTGTCAGCCTGTGAGCTCCCCTGTTCTTCCAAGGCAACACCTGGAAAGCAGGAAGAAATCCCTGTCTCCATCCTGGTGCTGCCTCGCAGAGACAAAATTGCTTCAGTTATTGTTAGTTCTTCAGTTATTGGCTTGGAGGACAAAATTTGAAATGCTGGATGGTTTGTACAAACCAACACCAAAATTACATATCATACTTGTAATCTATAGTGCAATTTTAAGAACTGAACTTTGAACCAGCACAAAAACTAACATCCTGCAAATGCAATGCAAACACTACCTAACGGGTCTTGATGACATCTCTATGAGATATGTATTGATAATAATGCTTATCACCCCTGCTATAGCAAAGTAAAACTAGCCTAGGGTTTATAGAGCCAGCCAGTAGCTGAACTGAAATTACACCTTGGAATGTCCTCTCAAACTTACCAACACTGCTCTAAATTGTCTACTTAATGAAGAGTATTCCTGATTTATTAGAGAACCAAAATTAGACCTTGAGAAAAGCTTCCTTCTGTTCCAGGTGTTTGCTGATGAGAGGGATGACATGGTCTATCTCAGCTGCTGGTCCAAGTTTATCTCGGCCTCCACACCAGTCTTCATCCCTTCTGTATTCCTGCTCCAGACTCTCTAACACGCTGCACACCTGAAACATGCCCAAAGCACAGCAGCTCAGTTATCTGCAATCATAACCAGGAGGAGAACATTCAATAAAAATCTATGACCAATGACATTTCATTCTTGTACTATGGGCCACAGCATGGGGTAATTGGGGATAAAACAGGCCCTAGTCAGAATGATCTAGGTATTTTTCTTATTTGTATGGATCTTTACTGTTTGGGATACAATTTACCTGGTTTAAGACTGATAAATAATTCTTCTCTTCTAATGAATAATGGGAGGAAGCACAAAAGGCTGAATCAAGGCAGGGGTCAGCCCAACCCCAGTGGATCACTTAGGCAAGAATTCCTATTCTAGAATGTGCTTAAATCCTGCTGAAGTCAAGGGACTTAACACATGCTTAAAGAAAAGCACATGCTTAAATACTTTCCTGAAACAAAGTCTGAAGCTGGAACTAATTCTCTTCAGCTGCATTTTAGTTGCTCCCTAAACAACTTTTTTTAAAGGTTGTTGGAAACCAACAGACATTAAATCAGTGTCAAAATCTAGGTGGATGCAGGTGCTCCACTGTACAGGGCTCACACACGTATGTTCTATCTTGGTAGAGTAGTGGAACAGTGGTAATGAGGTAAATAAACTATCACAGCCTGGAAATTATGCAGTTGCCTCAGACAAGACTGAGTCTTTTATGTTGCAGATTCTGAGGATACTCTCAGTGGCCTGTGTAGACACTGGAAAAGGTTCTCCAGGACATTTGGAAGTCTCATCTTCTTTCCTAGAGGGCTCTTCCTACAGACTCCACTGGTGAGATGACCCAGTCAGTTATCGCTGGAATCCAGGTAGCAATGTCCATCCTTTTCTTGCTCACTCCTGCAGCTTTCTTATGAACACAGTTATAATTCAGGGACCCCATGTGATCAGAGCACAATCTGGAGGAGACTCCAGAATTAGCCACCAAACATCCCCACTATCATAGGCCATTTTCATGTAACTCTGATCAAGAGCACATCAAAGTCCACTTTAAAGCTGGTGAGTTAAGGTGAGATGATAACTGATCCTGCTGCCAGGCTTATGCACTATGCATTATGCAAGGACCTTATGCATTTGGCAATTCAAAATCATCTGCTTGCTTGGATGCAAACCAGCATTCACCCTCAAACATTTAGTGGAGAGCAAGTGCTTCATGTATTATTTAGATATAGAAAAGCATTTCCATCTTACTTCTTGAAAACACTGACATTCTGTTGGGCTTTGGTGATTTAAAGAGTGAAAGCAAATGGACTGCCTGGGATTCACATATTTCCAGAAAGAATTGTCCCTGCACACGCAGATATCATCTTTCTTTTAAGGTGATGAGAGAAGTGAATATAAAGTGGGCTGTCAATGAAGTCAAAGAGAAATTGGGCTATTTGAAATCCTGGGCTTCACCACTTATATCAAGAACATAATATACTTGGGGGAAGACAGGCATGAAAAAGTTTGGCTGGACATGACACTCTCTTTGCTCCTTCAGCTGCTTTTTCTGGATACTCAGAGAACTCAGGATCCAGTAAATTATTCACTCCACTGTCAGGCAGCCAGGGAGCAGACCCTTAAGGACTGTAGATCAGCCGTGCAGCCCAAGAGAAGATGACAGGCTTGCAGCATGAGTTCATGAGCATTCAAAGACTGAGTGATCTTTGCCTTACACATTTGCTGAATAGACACAACCAATGAATGAACTGGTGGGCACTGCAGTGTGCTTGTCTGAGACTTGGAAACAGGAAGAGAGACCAAATTGATAAATTACTGGCTATGCATATTTTGGCCAGCACGTTTAACTGTCTAAAGCTCTAATGAATCCCCTAACAGTTTTCATTTCTCACACTCCTCCATCAGCAGTAATTCATTTTGATCTTGAATGCACCAGGGACTGTAAATCTGTTTGAAACTCTTCACAGTGAAATACATTAATTATAAGGAATGAATTCATCTTAAACAGTCCTAAAAATACATTAAACAAATGACACCAAAAAGTGTCCAAAGGATCATCTACAGCCTCCAAGTTAAGGAAAAGTACACTCTTTTCTTAATGACATATCAGTTGTGTTAAAAATCTTCCCATGTCCAGTTCTCTAATTGAGGACCTAACTGTGTGATAATAACAATAGAAAATCACTGCTGCCTTTTGTGTAAAACCACAGGGTCCTGCAGTGTCCCTGCTAACACCAACTGCCTGCCTGCAGTAAATGACACCAGGCAAGGCTGCTTGAGTAGCCACACTGTGACACTAATTCTCACTGACTACAGTATAAAGGGCACCTGCTTGTGCAAGGGATGAATAATCCCACCCTGCCAGCAGCCAACTGGAATGTGTTTTGCAATTCATGAGCACCTGTAATGAAGCAGAGTTGTGCTAGCATATAATGGGTTCCTGCTGTAATTATCTGTGTTGCAGGTGGATTTAAGAGAAACCCCTTCAAATCTTGGCACCTTTTTTGGCATGGTGGTATTTAAGTATTAGTGAAAACATTGGCTCACAAAGTAAAAATTAATAATTGCAAGCAGTTCTCAAGGAAAAGCAGATTTATTTTTCTCAAAACTAAGTATCATGAGAACTTGAAACAAAAGTAGTGGGATTTCAAAAATTATTCCTGTTTGAAAGGCGAAAATTGAAAGAAACCCAAGAAAAATAGCAACTTCAAGAATTACATTGCTACACTGGAAATTTTAAGATGAAAGTTATTACAAACTGCTTGCTGCTCTTTTTGTCTTTTTTTGGGGGGGGGAGAATGGTGTGGATTATGTTTTTTTTTGGTTTGCGTTTTCTTTTTGTGTTACAATACTTGTCAGAGAAAGAATTTTTACTGATTCAGACTTGGTTTGCTAAGGCCCAGAAACGACACTGTCCAGCTCACCTGCTCAGAGGTTTTATAAAAGGCCACAGAGGCATTGACAAGTTTGAGCCTGTCTTCCATCTTCAGCATCAGCTGCTGCCAGTGCAGGGCTACCTTCTCTGCACATTCTCTGATGGCATCGGCGTCGTAATGTCCAGCCTGCAGCAACACTTCGGCCTTCTGCTGGACCTGCAGGGCACTCTGGTGTGTCTTCTGTAAGGAAGTGGCATGAAAGAGGGACTGTGTATGAGGGGAGGAAAGAGAGGTTGTACAGATGTGCCAGATGTAAGGTAGAAAGGTGAAGCGAGGCGTGAGCATGGGGATGCGAGAGAGTGAAATATTTTCAGAGAGTTATCTTCAGTTAAATCACTTTTTGCAAAGCATTTTAGTTTCAGTTATTCACACACATTTGCAATATGTTATTAAAGCTTGGAACATGTAAGCACTGCTAGGATAGGTTGGCTCCATGGGTCAGCTACTGCCCCTTGGGCAGCAACACAGGGTGGGGTTCCTAGGGTCCATTCTGACAGCCCGGTGCAGGCAGCTCTTGTGCTGAGCTCTCACCCAGCCTCTGCTGACTGCATCCCACAAGTAAACTCTAAACAGCTGGCAAACTATGGGCCTAATCACCCTAAGTTGGCTCTTGCCTGGCAGCTTTACCTGTGCAGTTGTTCAAAACATCAACCCCAGAAGATAAAAAGATGTCTCACTAAAGGGAATGAACTGTATCATAAACAGCAGCCCCTACAAAATGCATTTCTGAGAGTCAGTTCACTCATACTGGAGATTAAACACACTGCTAATCTCTAAGGTCAGAGCTGGGGAGAGTAAAACCTTTCCCTTGACCATTCCCCAGTTTACTCAGTAATCACTTTACAGGTAGGACTGAGTTATCTGCCCCATTCCCCAGCCCAGCTCCTCTCAGAGTCACCAAGTGGTGGCTACACCTTCCTCTTGGGCTTCTAAAACAGCCCCCACCCCTTCACAGCCTCCTGAGTCACTGTGTCCAGACATGGTTAAGTCCTGTTTGATTTTAATCTTCTGAACAGAAGCCCTAAAATCTCTCAGACTCCTGTGCTATGTCCCATTTGTAACTGCTGCTGACAAATTCTCTTGGGATAGTTTTATGATCTAAGCCATGAACCTGGAAAAAAGCTTGAAATCATCTGGTAATACACTGATGAATAATGCAATGTAGAGAAAGGCATTAGGAAACAAAAAGGATTAATACTTGGCAGAAACTTAGGAAGATGTTTAAGAACAACTGGTTAAATTTAATATCCAGCTGCTTTACTGATGTTAGAATTGTAATACTTGTTTGAAATAGACTTTAAAGGATTTCAACTGCAAATCAATTCCACACATAGAGTGCTTTTAGAGAACAGTCGGCCTTGTGTGCTTTGCTGATCCCTTCCCCATATTGAGCTTTAAACACTTTAAATATTTAATCTAATGTTTTTTCCTTTTAAAAACTTATTTTCCCCTTACAGTGGTGTAACCCTGTTCTCCCTCTGCAATTTGCATTTACCACCAAATGCAAGCACTTCCACAATGTCAGAAGCTATGATAACTCAGCCAGTGGTTGTCTTGTTCCCCACTGCTGTCTGGTGGTGGCTGCCAAGATGTGGTCAGCACAGCTTGGTACCATCCAGCTCACACAGAATTGATAAAAAACTACTTTTTCCTTAAGGAGCTGCAACAGCTGCTCCTTCCTTACTCTGAGCAGAGCTGGATCAAAATAAGTCATTAGCTGAAATTTAAACTCTATACTTATTAGCATCACTGTAATGTAAATTGACTGACTTCAAGTTTACCAAGAGACTTCCCTTCCTCTTCTCCCCACCTCCCACCCTCAGTTAGGCATCTCTTCAAATCTCTGCACTTTTAAAGTTTAGTTTTCAAGTATATGGGTATTTTTCAGCTGTTCTTTTCTCTGTAAAAAGATAACCATTAATATGATCTGGGAAGAAGACACACCTTTTAAGCTGGAACAGGAGAAAGCAATGCTACAAAGCAACCTTTTTCTAGTATCTGATGTGAGCACAGCCTGTAGGGCTTGCTCATAATAACAGAGATACATGAAGCACTGAGCTTAATTAGAAATCTTTTGGTGCCCTGCTCAGGGCAGACCTTAGCCCTTCACTACCTTCTCATTCAAAGGAAAGCTGCTCAGAGCAGGGGCTCTTCCTCCTGGCCCTGTGAGTGAGGCAAATGGGTTGGCTCGCAATCAGTTTCCAAGGGCCAGGTCACAGATGTGTTGTTACTCCAGACCAAGAAGGGGAAAAGCAGTTTAGGAGGCAATTCTTAAAAATCTGCCCTCTTGCCTCTTCGTCAAAGTTATTTGAAGAAGAGTGTTGGAATGAGTTTCTTTTCTGGTGTTCATGAAAGTAAAGGTGAATGAAAGATTATTCAGTGTGAGAGCATTGTAAAAAAATATTCACAAATAAATGCTGTGAAATGAGCTGCAAACTGTGGATGTGGGAAGAAACTGACTTGACAAACTTTTCCCATTTCAGATCACTTTATGAATTTTAATCTTCTTAATTTTTTATCAAAGAAATTATCAGGAGATGCCTGAGTGCCATTTTCATGAATGGAAAAGCTGATGTCTGCCAGCAGATGAATTAGCTGCAGGTGATAAATAATTTATTTCACTATTAGCCTCTGGCTACATGATGAGTTTAATGATAGGTTGATTTTCTAAAGCCTCTACTCCTCCCATTCCTTTAAGAAAGCAATGATTGATGCCCATGAGACAACATTTTGTATGATGTTCACCCGGGAAGGAGAAGCAAAGTGAACTTGGTGTTACCTCTATTGCCAGCTGAAACTGCTCGTGCTCTCGCTGGAGCTGCTCAGCCTCCGACAGGGAGCTGGCATTGACAAGGCTTGCATTCAGCATGGACTCCCCATTCCTGATCCAGCCAAGCACCTGCAAACAAAGGATGTGCTTATGGAAAGGTTGCTTTAGTACCAGGGTTTATGCAGTCACCTATCAGAAAATGCTTCAGCCTGGCTGAACAACAAATGCAGTCTCGGGTTGAATCTGTGAGCAGAAAGAAAGCCTAGGATAAGGTCTTAGTGACACATTTTTAGGAGGCAAAAATCTTATTGAAAAAGTTGTTATTTCAAGAATTAAACTCCCTTTACATGGATATTCATTTAAATGGATATATGGGTAGCAAAGAGCAATCATTTCCAAGGTTTGATCCAAATATGAATGGTCCCCTATGCAAATACCCCAGGGCAAAACCACAAAGCATAATGACGGAGATTGGAATTTAAACATCTTTTCAAATTTCCAACTGGATTCACAGACGTTGCAACACCTTTCTGCTTCACTTGCCTGTGTTTCTTTCACACAAAAGTCTGAGCTTAGGGGTGAGGAGGGAGAAGACACAGTTGGATTCATCTGGCACAGAGTTAAGATGCAGTTGAAGTTTCCACCTGCACACAGAGCTAGGAAAAAATATCAAGTCTTGCATTTTGTATTTAATCAAGAGTCTTTACTTCAGACATGTTAAAATTATTTGTAGACATGCAATCCATGCTGTAGTGACTGCAGAATCACATCCTAAATATACATAATTAATTCATCAAGCTTGTACTCACTCATTTAAGCAGCAACATTTTCTGCTATTTTAAGAAATGTGTTTTGGAAATTAGCACCCCGAACACACGTGCAAGTTCTTTCCTGTGTTGTCTCAAAGCCTTTTTTCTACCAATGGAGGTGTCAAATTAGTCCAGTAAAGCCAGAAAGTTGCTGAGTCCAATTCACAGATGCACAGTAAATGCTGAGTGCTCAATCACTGCCCTAAATTTAGCTCAAGATTTCCAAAATTGACTTTGCTGCAATAGTGTACATAGTAATTTTCCTTTTGTACTATCATTTTCTCCAAGTGATCCATTAAATTGCCTGGAGGAAACAGGGATTTTCTGTTGTTGTTTTTTTCATCCCTGCATCACCCTAGTTAGTGCCATTCAGTTCCCTGTAGGGTAAAAAAAAAAAGAGTTTTCCCTAGGAGAAAAAAGGAGACATCTATACATGTAGCTGACCCTAATTTGTAGAAAATTACATTCTGCTCAGTACAACAGTGTGGAAGATTTCATTTTATTCATTTCTCTTTCATCAGCAGGTGTAACTGCTCCTGTGGGAAATGCATCACAAATTTAAAGGAAAAGCAGTCAAGTTATCATATGACAATTGTATTGTCTGGCATTTTCTGTAATTCATCAGACTAGAACCTTACATTATTACCAAATACCTAGTACCAAACACTGAAGTTAACCAAATGATCACTGTACCTGGGGAAGTTTTGAATGGAGGACATCACGAGGCAAGACATGCTTTCATGTTTTACATGCTGCAATACACCCTGCCTTGAACCATTTGGAATGTAGAAAATACTGAGTGTATATACTAAAAACACAGCATTTTTTTCCTCTGTGGAACAGCCTTAATTTCAGTTGAATTTTTCAGAAGCTGCCACAGACAGTTGGATCCAGATTTCACACAAATATCTGAGCCTCTAAATAGTGCAACATCAGAAAAAAATCTATGGAAACTCAGTCTTAAAACAAAGCAACTTCATTAGGAAGAGGGACCACACAACCAGTCTGCTGGGTTTCCTCCTCTGTTAACAACACATATTCATCCAACTTTGAGTCTTGCAGACTCAAATTATCCAGGGGAAAGCAGTTCAGGTGGACTGATGGATTCCATGTGCCAGCAATGCTGCCAGCGCTGCTCCTGACCAAGGCTGCTGCTATCCCTGAGTAGTTGTCCCCTCTCCTTCCTCCAGAGTGTGGGGTCAGACACCCATTCTGGGGTTCCTACCTTTCCCTTTCCAGGCCCAAGGAACAGCCAAGCACTAGCAAATTCTGCTTGAAAGCATTTACACAGTGACCCCTTCTTACTTCCAGAAGTCTGGCACTTATATGTCAGAGCCTCATCTGGGATTTGCATCAGCTGTTTTCACAGTCATGTTTTTCTCTTACTTCTCTGTGTTGCTTACTCACAGTAAGGAAAATAATTCAGTTGCACAACCAAAGCTTCTAAAGCCTAAGTTCAAAATCCAGACATTTGCAGAGACATTCCTTGTGTCCCTGGTTTAGAATAGAGAGCTGGCTGGAAGAGAGCATTTACACATTTGTATCTGGTTTACAAGACCTGCTCACAAATTGACTCCTACTCATATAATGCTTAATACCTTTTCATTAAAATATATGGAAAAGCTCCTAATACAGCATGAAGGCACTTCTGTGATCATTTCCTGTATTAATAGGTTCACCACTATTTAGCAATGTGCAGACAGGCTAACTCTAAAAGATAGCTTTAAACAGACATTTCCTACAAATTACAGATTTTATCAGCTTTCTAGACACAGTGATTAAATAACTTTGGAGTTAAATCAATCTTCAAAGACTTTCTTATACAACTTAACAATTTTTTATACCAGAGAAACAGAAACACTTTTACAGGATCTTATATAAAAGCCGCTTGTCACTGGAGAACAGTTTCACTGCAAGGCATGGGTTGTTTAAGAGGGCAACCACAACAACTCTGAAACAACTCCCACCTTTGACTCCAATTTGCTTTACAGAGGCTATGCTCCTGTGCAGGGATTCTCTATAATTAACTAATAGTATCAAATTCTTCTAAAACTCGTAATTTCTTCCCTGGAACTCTGCCATCTTCACTGAGCACAGAGTCAGACTCTGCAGGAAAAATAAAGATTGAGGCACCCCTTGGGCAGCCATCCTTAAGAAATGAGAGAGCTCTGTACCATGCAGTGCTTTTGTCTACTGCTCAGTTTAGTCAGAATGCCTCTCTTCATGTTTCCTAAAAAGGCTTAAGGCCTTGCTGTGGATACCTGTCCAGTCAGATAAAAAAGATTTTAAAGTTTTAAAAAAACAAAACCATTTAAGTGAATCTTTTACACCTCCAGACCCTTTGCAGCTTCCTTGAGAAGCTTTTACTAACACAGACACAACCATCAAGGACAGTTATTTTAACCGTGTTCAAAACTGCAGAAGTTTTCCAGGAGCTATTTGACATTAGATTAGGAAAAAAAATATATTCAGTATCTCTCAAATGACTACTTCCCATGATCCCTTGGGCATATATATTTTGAAGCAAATCTAACACCAAACAGCAAAAATAGATGGATAACAAGCACATCAAAAGGATTAAATATACTTCAAAACAACCTGGAAAGCAAGTATAGTGGGACACCTTGAGGATATCTTGGAGCAAATTAGGTCAAATTCAACACTTATTAAAAAAAAAAAAAAAAGCCCAAACCATACAAAGATAAATTATGGGGATAGGGAAGCCAAACAGCTGCAGGCCCAGCATTAGAGTTTGTTTTTCTTAAACTGATCTCCACAAATCTATTCTGCTATTACTTTCATGTAAGCAGTCCAAGCTCTGTAGTTTCTGTCAGAAATGAGGGGGATCCAAATGAGGGAAAATCAGGCTTGGGCAGATTTTTTCTTAATAACAAAGACCTTGTGAATTACTGATCTTTATTATTTCCACTCTAAAGCAGTTCGCAGAACATCTAATTTGGAATTGTTCCACTTTAATGGCCCCAAACTTCAATTCATTGTCTTGGCATTCAAACCCTTGGTACATATGATATAAAGCAGAAATCTCTGGTAAATGAAACTTAAACAGATAGAGACAGTTAAAAGACTTTTTATTTCCATGAGCCATTATATCAAAATGCAAACACATGTACATGGAGCAGCCTTGACCAATTTTATTCTGTCAGCAGAACTTAACACAGCTACAGGAGGTGTCTTGCAACAACCACATCTCAAGTCATTCACAAGACAAAGAGCAATTTGGTAATGAGATCATCCATCATCTCAGATGCACTAAACTGAAAGTGAAGGAAACCTGGACCAGACTGGAGATGAACTACGAGCCAAAATCAATATATTTCCCAATTTCACTAAATGGTTGGGAATATGACTCATTTACAGGAAACCAAATAGATAGGACACGGAAATATTTTAACTTGCCTCTTTCTAAGAGAGGCTGTAGCTGTGGTAATTTATAGGTTAACAAGCAAAGGAGCCCTTAGTATTCAGCTGAACAAATAAAATGTTTTTTCACTACTGGTTTGCTGAGAGGTCACATTATAACAAGGGCTCTGATGGTCCCAAGCTCTGTTAACAAAATACTAATTCAGGGCAGCTCTCTCTCACAGTAAGTATTAGCTCAGTCCTATAACCACTTCCTTTGGGTAGATTTCAGTTGTAAAAAAGTTAAGGACCAGCAGATTTTTGGTAATAAGGCAAATAACCTCAGGTACCTGCAGAAAGTGCTGCACTGCCACTGAATGGCTGAGGAGCAGCCACGGGGCTGACTGCACTTCATCTTGGGCAAGTGGGCATCCTGCATCTTTAGCCTTTCTGCAACCTATGTAACTCCTCTCTGCTTTCTGTCCTAAGTTAAAATGCCTCTGCTTCATCGTAAATCTATCACACACACCTCCAAGGTTAGCTAAGCTATGTATAAAGAACTTCAGGAACCTAAAGAAAAAAGGTATATATTTCATAATCATGTTAAGATGGTGATTATAAAGATCACAGAGTGTTTCCGGGTTTTGCTGGGTTTGTTTTCCTNTTTTTTTTTTTTTTCAGAAGAAAGCCAAGCAGTCTACAGTCCAAAACTTTGTGAGGAGCTGGTCTTCAATAATCAGAAATTCAAAATGACCATATTTTAAAAATAAAAATTAGGAGAGTTCTATGATACTTTCAGGTAGAGCTGCAAAACATTCACATCAAATGTAAGCACTGGTGTTAGTGCTGCCAGTTTTCTGAGTGTGAAGGATTTTTTTTACCAGCAATGGTAAAGCAATTCAGACAAAGCATCACTCAGTTATTCTGTCTTCAAAAGTGAATATTTATGATCATATGTACTGAGCATTCAGAGTGTGTGTGTGTATAAGTAAACAAACAAGCAGATATCTTTCATGAAGACCTTGTAGGATTTGGACAACGCTCCCAACACCACCCCCCAGCCCGCCTATTTGTGTAAGTAAAATGGAAAACTGAGTATTTCAGGTGTCTGGAAAAACATTCTTGGTTTTCCTGATGAAAGCAAGACCATTCAATTAAAAGACAGACATACACTGGAGTGTGAAGGCACCTATGGGCTAGGGAGCAGGAAGTGTCATGTTATCCTGTGCAGCAAAGGAAAACAAAGAAACACGAGGCATCCAAATTAAATATTAGGGAAAAGCAAGGGAGGCAGAACTTGACTGCCTGTGCTAGGATGAAGTCTGAAAAAAAGGCAATGTAATAATACTAAGAATGCTAAAACAAGTCCTGCAATCTAGAGACCACTGACAGAAATCTTTTAATCACCAGAAAATGTTACAGGTGCCTGCAAGTCAACAGATGTATAGCAATAAATGAAAAGGTAAAATTACCATCATGTCATACTTAGGCTTCACAGCTCAGTTTCCTTTGCTTTGGGCCTGTTCTCCACCTCAGCTTAAGTTTGGGTCACAAATCAAATAATTATATTCCCAGAACACTCAGAGTTTGAGGCTGTTTCTCCAGCAGAGAAGCTACGTGGCCAGCTCTGTAAAGAACTCCCACAACTCCCACGAATTCAAGAACCTGCACACTTGGCAGAGGAGAGTCCCTCCTTACTTGCAAAGGGCCATTCTGTAACCTGTCAGCAAATCAAGTACTGTTAAGGAAAGGGCATTTAGATTGCCCACCTAAAGGTTTGTCACTTGGCAGACACTGGCTTGGCAGTGTGAATGTAGGTAATGGCTGAAAAGCCCCCTAAGCCCCTCCTGTGTGGTTAAAATCTCTCACCTGCTTGACCTCAGCCTGGAGGTGCCGGAGCTGCAGGCACTGCTCTAACCTCTTGTGAGTTTGGTCAGCATTGAGCTCCAGCTCGTGCTGTTTCTCATGAAGGAATTCCAGCAGTTCTTGAACCTGTGTCGCAAGATCAATGTCTTTTTCACAGATCAGCTCAATGCCTGTAACATGCAGAGAGAGAGATCATTGCACTTGAAATTTCAATTTTGCATAACTGTAAATCTCAAAATTTTTTGCCACCTAACACATTGATTTGCAGCTCTCTGAGTAATTCTTTCTCACTTAACTTTCTCACTTGTAATATTTGGCTTTCCCAGCTCCCTACTCCTCATCATTACAGTTTTCTACAAAGCAGTGTTTCTCTGGTAGTCATTGCTCATCTGACTCACCAGCATCTGGCCACTTGGACTAACTTAAGCACAGTCGCTCAAAAACTTGCATGAACATCAAATTTTAAAATAGACAGAAAAATCCTCCTTTTTTAGGGTAATTCATAGACTTATACTTTAGAAATGCACATTGGAAAAAAAAACCTAGAAGAGAAAAGACATGAGGAAGAAAATAGAAAAGTGAAATACAGGAAGTTTACTCTAGGCACCAGGTCTACAGAAGTGCTTCAAGTACAGGGAACTCCACAGAGAACACTTTTTTCCAGCTGGATGCTTGTAGAGGATCATTAAAAATGAATTAGTTTAAATCAGACTTTAGTTCATTCAGAATTACTCCACAGACTGACTTTTGTCCAATCCTCACATACCAGAGAGGAAGGGTGTCTTAGTACCACATCCCCCTCCCTTGCATCCTAGATGAACCTGATAAACCCCTCACAGGCCTGGTCTGATTTCATGGTCCTGACTTGATCAGGAGATTGAAATTGAGGTCCTTCCTCCCTCCTCAATGTTTTTCTGACACTGTGAACCTTGTGTGTAGTGGTTACATGAAATACAGTGCAGAGCTGCACACCTTCCTCCTGGGTGACCCTGGAGCGACTGCAAACACCGGGTTTGCTACCACTGCAACTGGAAGGTTTGGCCTGGAGGAAATATGATGTCATCCCCTGTTACTGCAGTCCCTGGGATTGCAAACTAATAAACACCCAACTCTTCCCTTATTAAGGTCTACTGGAATTCTGCCATTGGGCTCGAAGCAGGAAGGATAAGGAACCTAATATAAAAATAATGTGATTGCAGTAATGCTGAGAAAACACTGCACTTTCCTCTAAAGCCATTTGATTTCACAGAATAATACAGCATTAAAAAAGAAATGTGTCAATTAGAAGCTGCTGAAGAAAAGACTTAGACACTATTTTTGAAAACCACTTAGAAAGTTGTCTTTACCTCCCTCTTTATCCTCCTCAGAGACTCATGACTTTCATTCAGCAGTATCTACAGAGGACAGCACACAAAATAAATATGACCTTATTACTAACCCCATCCCTTTTTCCTGGTTTCTGGTTTTATCAGAAAAAGCACATGGGAATGCAAATGATTGGCTTATTCCCTTTCCCAGCCAAAACAAAACAGTTCCTTCATTACCAAATAAAGTGGAATGGCCCCTGGCTTCCCATTTAAAACTGGAAATTTAATATATGTTTCTATTCTTGGGAGCAAAGTTCCTTTCAATTGCCAGACACCAGGCATTGTTGCTGCAATTAGCCTGCATATGTTTCTGTATCCTGAGGACATGATGGCTTTTGGTATGCTTGACTTCACCACACCTATTGGATATTAAATGCACAGCTTTCCCTCCCGCACACTCAGCTGGTGCAGCTCTGATCGTGCAAACTCATCAGCAGCAACCAAGGAGCTGCCTGGGATGCTATCCAAGGGCAGTGTGTGCTCCCCATGATGAATGATCTGCCCTTTCCTGCTTGTCATATGTCACACAGATTTATTCTGTGGTGCCAGCACTTGCCGTGAGAGTGCTTTTTCTTCTCAAGTACTGGTTGGCAAAATAGAAAGCCTTGTTTCCCGAATAATTCCATACATATTATCTTTACATTGTGTTTTGACAGCTAGAAAAGCACAGCTGGCTTTCTGATAAAATGAACTTGGTTGCCATTTTTTTCTACTGCCTCAAACAGTGCAGCAGATGTCAAGTGAATGATACTGAACTGAAAATGTTTTTAAAAAATCCTACAGGAAAGAGTACTGAGCCACACTACCTGGCATCCTACAAAACTTACATTAGTGACACCTGAACTGCTTGCAATGTGAGACACAATTCAGTTGAGGAAGGGGTATTGCTTTTTAACCTGTTCTGCAACTGCTTTAAACCTGCTACATGCTGAAATATTAAGAGCCTGTGATAGCAGAGTTTATATTCTCTTTGCAATATGAACCACAGTTAGAATAAACTGTAAAGAACATCACAAACCAAATGAAATAGATTCCCACTTCCCTTTTGAGCAATGCAGCACTGGGAAAAGAGGTGAACAATGTTAGCTTGATGACCAGGAGGCAAAAGGACTTTGAATTTTACACATATCAAGGAGAGACTGAATAAATGTCCCCAACTTCAGCTCTACAGTGTATTTCAGATTTGACTTAGAAGCAATTTGTCTAAGATATAAAAAAGGAGCTCTGTAAGCCATAAGAGACTCCCAGCTGGGAGCTTATTATGACAATGATACTAACAATGCAAATAGACTTTAATAATCAAATAAATTTGCACAATCAATTAACCAGCTATTAAAGTGTAACTGCTTTTAATGCCTAGAATCAGACTAAGGTGCATATGCTAATAATTTACCTGAGCACATCATCATCACAGTTTGGGCTCGTGCTAAATCCCTCCTGAATAATTACCCTAAACCTTTAATGGGAAATGGATTTCTCAGAAATATCTAAGCTGTCACTTTTGGAAACACCAAGCCCCTTCAACATATTGAGTTAGGCACCCAAAAAAATCAATAACTATTTCTAAGAGTGTTTACCCATATATTTAGCTTTCCTATCAGCAGTAGGGCTACAACCAAACAGGAAAAATAGCAAATAGGTTCCTTGAAATAAAAAGTGCTGGCTCATTAAAAACTCCAGTCTTGTTGAGAATATTGTTATAATATTCTCTACACACAAATATATTTCCTGATTGACACAGATTTTTGTGATAATTTGCAAGTACTCCAAAATTTCAGGAAATGTAACCTGACTTCCAGATCTTATCTATTCCCTAATAAAACCAAGCATCTCTTTAAAAAATAAGTATTCTGATGGTGAAAACAGTCAAATGCAGGGTCACTTGCACATGCTGGAGAAGTGGAAGAAATCACAGGAACACAACCCTGAGCTGTGAGGAACTTTGGAAATACTGGGCTTGCAGAGATGCCTGATCGCACGGATGGCCTCAATATCCACAGAGTCTGACCTGGTGCATCCCAGAACCACGGATTTATTGTACCAGCCCAAGAATGTTCACAGGGATTTCCAGACACTCCACAGCCTAGTAAGGGTCAGTGCTCCAAGTCTGTATCAGACATGCAAAAATCATGGCTGAATGTCTAAAACCTTCTTTTTCTACTTCCTCGAGACTTCCAAGAGAAAAAGACATCATAAGTGGCAGTACCTGGATGTAATTTTATCTGACAGGCTTGCTGGCTTAAAGACCTCCAAGACAAACGACAGAGTGATCAAAATCAAGTCAGTTTCCTGTGTGGCATGTTGAAAAGAATAAAGCTCAAAGAGAGTTACAGGGAATGGAAGAAACTTGGTCAATTAAGGGTGGCTGGTTAGGTAGAATGGCTCTGGAAAATCACATTTTTTCTGGCTTTATCTTCTGTGGCTACAGCTGAGTTTTGATTGTAGCAGTGGTGACAGTGTACAATAGGAAGCAGCAATAGCAGCTGATTTCCCAGAACCCCTGCAAGTTTTCAGCTCTGGCAGTTCAGAACAATCATCCCCTAGCCTATGAACTGAATGGCTATGATAAAGGTTTCAGGAAGAGGGAGTAAAATTAAATCACTTTTTTATGATGTATAACTGTTCTTTATTGAAGTAAGAAGCAGTAGACTCCCAAGTGCTGTCCTTCTCCCTTTTTTTTTTCCATTCTCCCAGCATTTAGCATTCCATGCATAGCAGACATGGTCATTACCTTTGATCAACTACAGTTACTCCACATCCCCATGGGACTTCTGCTTCCCTGCTTTCAGGAGCAGTGGATTTTTATTGGATAGGCTTCATAGAAAGTGATCGTAGATAATCTTACAAAAACATTTTAGAAGTCAATTCATTGAGTTGCTAACTTTTTGTCAGCAATCCAAAAGAAGTTGTTTCTACCTTCTTGACAAACACAGAATTTATTTATTATTTATTTACTAAAAATCAGTCACTGAGGCTCCTAACTGTGCTCTGTTTTGGATCATATTCTTTACCTCCCATGGGTTCCTTCAGGGTGAAAAAACAAACAGACAAAAGAGCACAAATATCTTAGCCAATGTCTTAGGATGAATTTTCTAACTCAGAAAGCAGGGAGGCTGAAGCACAGGGCCAGGCATCGTGTGGGCAGATCTCAGAGAGGCTCATGGCTCACAGAATGCACCAGATTATCTAGTTCACAATATCCTCTTGGAGCAGTCCTCAAGCCTCTGTTGAGTGCAGCCTGCTAAATCAGGCTGGATACTGCCAGATTGTTTTGAAGGTAGGTGCCTAGAGGTAAAACATTTGCCAAATAATAAAACCATAAAATCCTTTTTTATTTCAAAGAAGGGAAAGAACAGGAACTGCTCTTGCTTTGCACTCTTTCCAAATATTTTAGAAGGTTAAAGCACTGCACAAGTAGCATTCACTTTTGGGCTTTATGCAATGATTAATCTGAATTATGATATTCCTTTTCCAGATGCAAAATGCAAGGATACAAAAATCCTGACTCTTAGGACATATTAGAAATAGGATCTTATGCTGAGAAGCAGAGTAAAATCAGACACACTCCTTATCAAAATGAATCAAGACTTTCATTTAAGAGCACATCTCAAAGGGCTTTTTTACACTCCAAGTGCTACCTTTAAGTACACTCTGAAAAGGAGAATTCCAGTATGGTTTATCATATTCCCTTTTTACAGAAAATAATTCCAAGTAGAACTGGCTGGAAACAAGAGTTCCATTTCATGAGTGGTTTCAAGGCTCTCATATTTGGATTCTTTCCCAGAGGACTCTTGGACAACTAGATTCTTTCTCCCTTTATTCTCTTTCTTTCCTTCAGGCATATCTGCACTGAATTGGGGAATGGGAAAAGGTACTTGAGTCTGCAGAGAATGAAGTCAGCCCACCTGGCCCGTTTTACTCTTGCTGAAGTCCATTTGTAGTAAGATTAACAAGCTTAGGAGTCTAGAATGACTAGACTTCATCCAGACCTGAGGTCTGACTGCCCAGCCCAAGGATCTGTTGCTCATGATCTGCAGTGCTTGTTTCTGAGCTGGAGCAAGGACAATGACCTTGTCTTGCCCTCGCCTCTCCATCCAATTTGGAGTCACACACCAACTCCATCCTGCAGCTGTGAAACTTTCTGAATGAAACCTTAAAGTCAGCTTCATTTCCTCAATGAGTTTCAGTCTCAAAGAAACAGCAGGTTTTTACATAACATCCTACATCAAAATTCTCAAAACCTGTGGAACAGTTCTGTAAGTGTAATTGTAATTGTAACCTAAGTAATTGCCTATACTTAGGTTAAAAGCTTATTTGATATGCATTGCGGTATTTTTGCTTGTTATACATTTTGGGGGGGTTGGGCTTTTTCTTGGTTTTGTTTGTTTGTTGTTCTTGTTGTTGGTTTTTTTTTAATGTAAAATAGAGATCGAACTGTTCTGCTCACCTGAAGCCTGGACCTCCATGATGTACTGGTGCAAGTCTTGCCCTTGCTGGATAACCTCAAAGGTCATGTTGTTCATGGCCAGTTTCCGCTCAGTGTGACGCTGCAACCGCTGCTCAGCCAGAGTGAGATCCTCAGTATTGAAATCATTCATTTGCCTCAGCAGATCTTCATTCCAGGCATCCAGCTCTGCTGTAACCTTCATGGGCAGAAGACAGACACTCAGGATCAATGAAATATCTTACTCTCAAGCAAATTTTGGATCAGAAAATATTTTGCATTTTTACTCTGATCCAGAAACCTTCAAACTCCAGATCCTGCCCACTTAGTGGTGACATTTCATATTTTTCTTAGGTGAGGATCAATGAAAAGATTATCAGTCCAACAAAAAACTGTCACCTTCCTTTTCACTTACACATCCCAAATGACACTAGAAGAGAATACCCATTATCTTCTCATTGATGGTAGAATGAATGTTTCTGAATATATTAAAATTAAATGAAAAAATAATGCTTCAAGAATTACAAAACACCCTGCAACCACACAACCCCAAAACGGCCTAAATGTTTCTAAAACCATTTTGCAACACATTATATGTTACATATTACAGATGCAATGCACAACACAGAAACATCAAACTCAAGGTTTAGATGAATCATCTACAGTTTCACAGATGGTACCTGGCTGTAAACAAAGACCTGCCAGTAACTCTTAGGAACATGCAAAATCTTCTTTCCTTTATCTGCTTCCTAATTATGACACACAGGCTGATGACTTTACCAGTCCATTTATTGTATCTTCTGCATTTCACATCTTTGTATCAAAGTCCTCCAATTTTGCCTGTGCAGTAAAAGCAAGATCTAGTCTCCACCTAAGCATCCCAGCCTCACCTCAATCTAGGTTCTGCTGTTGCAGGCAGAAAAGAGGGAATGTGCTAGTGACAATGAATGAGGGTGGGGGGAAAAGGGAAATGGATTTAAGTCATACACTGCAGAATACAAGTCTTAGAAGGATTGAAAATTATTAAATAAATGCCTTAATTCTGATTAATAGGTCAATTTCTCATAGCTAGATTCAGGACAGCTAAAAGTAGTATCTACATTCTCACTTGTACATGTTATACAGTGAAAAGTTCTCTGTTTCTACTAAATGTGCTCTTCAGGACCTGTATGCAGTGAGATGTCTAACTTCCTAAAGAACCAAGGTTCAAAATTTTCCATTCAGCTTTCCTTTCCAGAAAACGTACATTATATGCAACACAAGCTTAGGAAGAGGACAGAAATGGACCAGTTCTTAGCCTTTCTCACATTAGAATGGACAGAAGCACACAGTTTTGCACTAGAAGGAGAAAGTACATGTTATAGACTGTTTTTTGAGAGAAGCAGAAAAGCAGACTTACTCAATGAAGAACCTGGGACTCAGCTGTGGGGTAGAAGGCAGAGCATGGATATCCTGAGGGGCTTCTATTTTTCTTCAGCTTGCTCCTTTGCCCATTCCACTCAATTACCTTTAAATAATAGCTATCTCTACACTGTCTTTGGCCCCATTCCTGATTCTAGCAGCCTCTGATTCATTCACATATCACAGCAGGAGTCCCTGGACTGTGGAGACTTATTGGCAGACTTAACAGTTATGGAAAAATGTCCAAAGCTGATGGTGGAGAAGAGTTTTACTAGATACATTTACATTCATGGACAGATGCTCAGCTAACAGTAATCAGAACTGAGGTGACCTTGACCTCCTTTCAAACTACAAACAACAGAATTCAACAGAATTCAGACAACAGAGAGTGAGCACAGGTTCCTACAGTCATGACAGTAACCAAAGTTCATTGTAAAGTCCTTTCTGCTCTTTCTAATTGAAAAGCATGTGACATAAGTGAATCAGAAGAACTTTCTCTTGGTAACTTCTCCACTTGGCTGCAGAAGGGACACTGACCAGCATTGCTTCTATTGTTAAATCTACAATAATTTCCATTCCAGCACCAGGAAATGGTTCTTCCTGACTGTACTGGTTTTTGCCCTTCAGGCCTGAGTGTCCATGACAGGTCTGCAGCAGAGAGGGATCTGCAAACACTCAAGAGAAGGATGGCTCTGAGACAACCTGTGGTGCTTGTGCTGGTGGCTGCAACCAGCTTCCACCAGGCTCCACACACAGAAGGAGCTGCACCTGAACATCTGCCTGTCCCTTGTGGACAATGGAGCTAAAAGGAGTTTTGCTCTGTTATCCACACTCCCCTGATCCAATCAGTGTTCCACCTAATGGGGAGAGGATGGCACAGGTAGTGAGGACACAAGCTGATAAACAGTGTGGGATGCAAGGCCAGCCCATGGTATTCCATGTCACATTGTCAGGGCCAGGAACAGAGGCTGAGCCTGCACCTGAGCAGCTCTGGACAGCTGGACACACCCAGCAGCAACAAAGCTGTCAGAGTGAGTGCCAGCTCTGCCAGGCCAAGAGCACAGCCACCCGTGGAGGGAAGGAGGAAGGAGGGAAGTAGCCTTGGAGTGGGGGCTGATGAAGGAGTGACAGTCATGCCATGTGCTGGACCAGGGGAAGAGAGGAAGGAATCAGGCACAGCAAGAGGTGGAACAACACCAAATTCTCAGGCTAAGTGGGTACAGAAAGGCTGGGTACAATTGCTCTGAGTAACAAACAGATGGCTAGCAGAGAATCTAAAGCACACTAAGGCAAGGAGAAATAGCAGGGCTGTGATAACAACCTGAATCCCAATCTGGTGCCCTATTCCAGAGACCATGCTGCTTTGCATTTCTCATTAAGACATTTCCTTTTCTGTCTGTACAGACAATGCCTCAAAATCTCAGAATTTTTTGTACTTCAAACAGGACCATTTGGAAATGGTGCCAGAGTCTGAATTTACTGGTTTGATTTGGGTATAGGGAAAATGACTTCTTCTTCCTGAGGAAGATGATGTAATTAGGCACCTCTGTAACTACAGCCATTTATTTTTCACATCTAAAATATTGATGCTTTCACAGATTAGTCAGGCCTTGATATCTCTGATAAAACTTGGGCTGCATCAAACAGAAGTGTCCTATCCCCTAAGCTGTGGAAAGGCACTGGGCCTGTGTCAGGAATTCTCTCATAAATGAGGGTCACTTGGCCACGACCTTGTTTTATTTGCTTTTGACAAAGAAGAATGGCTGATTAGTTTACCCTGCTCATGTGCTAGTTTTTTGGTGGGAAGAACTGACAGCATTTCTTATTTTGTTTACTTTACTACTTCCCAGTGTCAGTGATTCTAAATAGACCTCAGCAACCCTCCCATGCAGTGAGAGAAGGGAAGCCTTGATGTAATAGAAGACCCGAGCTCTTCTCTGTTCTGCTGTGGCTTGAGAAGGCAATTGTACCAAAGCAGAAGGGTCCCGAGAGCAGTAAAAGCAGCAGTGCACAGGTCAACACCAGCACAAGCAGCAGCCTTATCTCCTGGTTCCCACACTGTTCAAGGAGAGCTGCACATGACTCATTGGCAGCCCCACTTCAGCCAACTCCTTGGAAGGAGCCACCCCTCCTTTTTTGTGGGTCATACAAGGTCGGTGGCCAAGAAACAGCTCCCTATTACTAAAGGAAGGGCAAACGACCCAGGAGTACTGACAAGAGAAAGACATGACAAAGCTGTTGGTTCCAATGAGCATAGGAAGCACATTTTGTCATTCTTCACCCAAAGCAGATGCTCCTACTGCCATGATAATGGGAAGAGAAGGAATGCTGGCAGTGAACCCAATCTAGTATGAAGTGAAATATCTTTGATATTCTTATCAGAGAAATGGAGGCAGCATGTGAGCAAATGCTGGGTCTGTGTGAGCTCCATGAGACTATCACAGAGCAATTATGGATATACAGACCACGGCAGCCAGGTCTGTTTTCTGTGCAGACACAGTGACCACAGTCTGGACCACAAAGTCTTTCGGCAGGAATCCTGCTAAAGCAGCAACTTAATATATCCAAATTCCCACTGCTGCAATACGGCTGCATTTGCTGCCTCCTGGATTTGTCATGTTGCAACATCAGCAGGAAACATGACCAAATGGAGAGGGACATGTTCCTCAGCCCTGGAGAATAATGAGAGGTAGAGAGAAGAGGTACACAGGTGAAAAGTAACAGCAGCAATAATGACAACAGGAGCAGTCCAGGCACCTCATGCCTACACCTGTGAATTAGGCCAAAGAGCCTGCCAGAGCTGCAGCAGCTGCTGTGCAGGCAATTGTACATCTCCAATAATTTCTTGTCTAAATCCCTAAGTATATTTTTTATGCTTCTGTTGCTGCTGAGATTTTCTACAACATGGTGCTTCTGAGCCCTGAAAGCTGCTTGTTTGGCCTCAATTCAGTGTTCAACATCTAAAGTCACGTTGTTTAATGCCTACCACAAAATTTTGTTTGCCAGTTGAAGGAGGTGGAGAGGGGAAGTGAGGAATCAAGTGAAAGAAGATAAATACTATATGGAGAATGAATCACATAGGAGCTGATATTTTGAAGTATGGGCTGAGGAAGGGCATATGAGGAGGAGGGAAGAAAGTTCTATCCTGGGAGCACAAGCTATCAACACAAAGAGAGTGGGTTTGAGAGGGATCTGAAAAGGAATAAAGATGCCCAGGAAGAATAAGCAAACGTAGGAGGCAGGTTGGAAGAAAAATGATGGTGCAAGTAGGAAGAGAAGCAAAGGTGAGAAGAGTGGGTAGAACATGGGGCTGAGCCAGGATAGGAAGAACAGTCACAGGCACAGAGCAGATCTGTACTGAAAAAGCAAGATCTACCTCATTTCAAGAGAAAAAAAGCTATACAGCTGGGATTATAGAGTGAGATGAGAGGTAAGATTTAATCCAGGAGGGAATTAAAAAATATTCCAACTCCTGGATGCAGAGGGAACGTCTGTGAGTGCAGTAAGAAAGGGATTATAATAGAGTTGGTGAGACCAGATCTCTAAGGCACTCATCAGAGATTGGGCACAAGGAATGCCAAGGGCAACAGCATTCAGAGTAGGCTGAAGGAGCAGAGGACTGGATGTAACAGTGTTAAGTGGGTCTAGGAGCAGACTAGGATAGGAAAGGGTAAATTGAACTGTCACTTCTACAGATCATATAAGCAGAAAGTTTACTGTTCCTGTTTCTCAGGCCTTGGTTTTGGCTGATGCTGTGCAAAATGACAACACTGTCACCCCATTTTCTGACAACAGACCAAGATGATGCACTGGCTTAGTGGGGAGCTGAGCTGCTGAAGTGTGAAAGGACTGTCACAGTGATGATTCTGCTTCAGTGCTTTTGACTCCTTTGAATCCCAAAAATATCTGGGGCAACAATGGAATTCAGCTCCAAAACACAGGGTGCCCAGAACAGCTTAGAACATTCCTATCCTTAAAATGAACTGACATGCAGTTGAAAAACTCAGTATAGATGGAAAAGAGAAACAAATGCTCACTAAGCAGGGAACATTACAGGATTCCAGCTTATAAACAGAACAGGCCAAAGTTTCTTTCAAATCTATCTCAAAATCTATGTAACATTTATTTCTAGTAAAGAAGTTCACACCTGAGTGTCAGCTCTTAGTCAGTGAGGAGGCTATAAAACATCTTGTACCTTCATGCAGGCAGCTAATGCTCTTGAAAGGTGCTGGTGTTATAAACCTGGAATGGGATGCTTAAATGAGTTGTAAATAACAGTGAAATGAGCTGCTGTGAAAGCTGGCTCCTGTTTTCTCCTAAACTCATGCTCAGGGATGGCTATGAACAGCCAGAGGAACCAGCAAGAGAAATCAAGGCTGAAAAATTTAATTAGCAGGTGAAATGGAGCCAAAGAAATTGAATGGGGGAAAATGAGATATCCAGCAGGTGAAGATTTTAGTGTTCATGGGGTTTTTTGAAATATAACAAACAGCATACAAGATCCAATTTGTACTGTGCAGTGGGAACCCTCTTAATCTCTCCCAGGACTGTCTTGGTGTAGGAATCACATCACTCTAAAAGTACAGAACACAGGTTCTGTCTAACCCTGCACATTGTAGGAAAAGGAACAACACATGCAAGGGAAGCAGCTGGATGCTTCTGGGAAAGGAAGAAGGAAGTTTCTTTCGAAGCAACCAACAAATGTTGCTGGACATGTATTGGCTGAGATAATTTCTGTTCTCAGTCACAGCATTCTATTGAGGCCTACAGGTGAATTTGATAATCTCTCTACAAACATGTAAAGGGAAAAATACACAGAAAGACTCTGCACAGCAGCAATTTTTTAGGGGTTGCAACTCAGTGCATTTTACCATTTGGTTCTTATACATTTACTCAGTGCATTTTGCTGTACATTTGCATTCACTCAAATAATGGTTAATAAGCCTTTAAATTACTGTTTCTGAAGCAAAGGACAAAGTATACTTGACAGATCTTCCTGAGGATATACCTCTGGAGCAAGACTGTGTTTCATATGTATAATACACTCAGTGTGGAGCCAGCCCTGCTGCTGGTGTCTGCCAGCCCTCAGCCTTGCTCCCAAATCTCTCACAGCGGATCAGCTCCCACTTTCACATTCCATGAAATCTCCTGAGTTACCTGGCTGCCTGCACAAACTCAGTTGAAGTCAGTATCTTGTAGAAAGACCAACCATATAATCCCAACGATCCCATCTTGTTTTGAAATGTGCAGTGGCTTGGTAAAGGAATAAAATGTATCAGGCATCAGAGTTAGACACATTTCCTAAATAAAGGATGGGCTGTCATTTTGTGGTGTTAAAAGTTAGGGCAGAACAGCCTCCCTTAGGGACAGCCAGGCTCTCTAATTTCTATTATGTCTGTTTCCAGGTGTTGCCATAGTTTGGATTTCATAACTTACCCCAAGAACCCAGAGTGTAAATATCAGTCAATATAATGAGATTAAGGCAAGAAAGAACAGGCAGCACATGCTATGGCCTTGTGGGTTTGCACCCAAATTTGTATCTGCCAAACCTGCCATGACTCCAGTGCAACACAAAAGCTGCCTGTGAGGCATAAAAATTCTTAGAAGTCCTAAATGAACACAGCTGGTCTGCTCTGCCAAAGAATTAAGCCGGTGGCTTCTCTTAAAGGGATGTATTTTTCCCGAAGACAAAATGCAACAATAGTTGGCAGATTTCACTGAAGTACAAGATCAATAATGCCTAAATAGATGGAAATTAGTATTGCTTGTCCAGTAATCATTAATGCTGAAGTTTGTCTGGACCCCAAACCTCCATCAAGAAGCAAAGATGATAGAAAAGCTCAGAAACCAGGAGGGCTACAAAACAGAAGGGCACAGTGTAAGTTTAGGAAGCAGGGCCAGAGGAACGGGTTATGTAATCAATGGGACATATTTCAATATCTGGGGAGAACACTCAAAGCAGGGAAGGTTCCAAAGAACAAAAGACAGACACTTCCTAAACAGAAGGGCAAATCTCTCATTTGCCATTTGTGAATTTTTAAAAATCCTAATACTTTGTTAGCATTATTAATTAGAAAGGACAGAGAAGGAGTAGCAGGGAAGATTAACAGAATTGAAAATGTTCAGTACCAAAACTTGTGAAAAGAGACAACACGAGACAACAACTGTTCTTTGAGGCTGATCTCTGGTGCACAGCCTTCCCTAAAGCTTTTGGAAGCAGATGGGCTCCCACAGCTGCATCCCTCCAGCTTCCACTAGAGAGATGCAAATCTTCCTCTCACCAGAGTTGCCAGGGAAGGCTCCTCATCTTAAGGGATTTCCTGGAGCACAAGAACCAACAGACTCAAAACCACATATTTGAAGGATGAAGATGGGAAACTCCGTGCTTGACGAGGCAGGAGCAGCAATGAGGAGAAAGATGTTCCAAGTTTGGGAGGAAGAGGAGGAGGGCCCACTTTTGCAGGCAGTTTGTGTGAGTGCAGGGAGGATTAATGCAGCTGCAGCAGGTAGAGGTCTTTTACTAAGGCTGTGTTCAATATGACACTGCTCTTTGGACAGACGGAAGGGGGCTTATCTAGACTAGAAAAGGAGAAATTCATTTGACAATCAATCATACTGGTACACATTATTTCACAATTCTCAATCTATGCAGGATCTAGGCTATTATGGAAAATTAAAACCTAAATACATTTCCAGTCATAGCTCAAGCTACTTGTCTTCAGTAGAAAAACTTACTTTCCTGTTTTAAATGTCATCATCTTTTTCCCTCAATAGCTTGGAATAGTCAACCATCAGAAATACTACATGCTTTTAAATTATGGTGATGAAAAAATCTTTTTGTTTCTCAACAACGGCATGAGATAATTCTGTTAATTCTTGTAACAGTTTCCTACTGACTTGGAATGTTCATTATACAGCTGAGGCAACTGACTGCAATCTGTTTTCTAAGCACCATTACTGTGTCAATTTGAGCCAATTCAGCTGTTGTTTGAAATGCATTGCATACATGTGTTACTTAACATTTTATTTCAAACTGCCTTTGTTTTATTATCTATCAAGCTACCTTTCTTTCTTAAGCACTAACTGTACTTAAAGAATTTAAGATACTGACCTGGATATATTTTTCATTGTGTTTTCAGTAGAAATTGTCATCATTATTCTAAAATAAAAAACATTTTTCCAAGAGAGGGAGCTTTCTAAATAAAATCATCTGTCCATAGACTCTCTGAGAAACACGTTCTAGGATTTCCCTGTAATATCAATCTTGCATAGGGAATTCAGATTTTCATATGATAAAAAATAGTAAATCTACAGTGACAACTAAGTGGTGATTTTCCTTAAAATCTTTTCTAGCTAATCTGATTTTAGAAGACGCTGAAGCACATTTCCAATTTTAAATATCCTAATGTATCACAGCCACTCCATTCTGTGAATATACAGAAGAAAGATCTATGCAGAAACAAATCAAAGGTATCCACAAAGTATTTCCATATTGGTATTCCATGAGGAGGGGAAGAGTGTAAGTTACATCCTCTCCTGATGCCTTGGTTGCCCCATCAGTAAAGTAATGGCTGGTGGTGACACTCTCTGATTGAAAGACTATTTACAAACAAAAAGAATTTGAGAACAGTGACTTGTTTTAATTTCTTAAAACATATTTTTACTTTGATCAGCACAATTATAGATTCACACCTGGAATCTGCAGTGAAACAGTCTGAGACCTTATAGAATAACTCACAAGGGTTCACCACATACTGTCTACAAACATATTTGAGTGTTCCAGAAGCCCATATTGTCTCTTTTTTCTTTTTCTTCATTCTTGAAAACAGAGGTGCCATTTAAAGGTATGTTCAAGTACAGCACTCACACCCATTTACATCTTTAGTGTAAAACTCTCAATTATCCAGCATCTGCTACACCACATGTAACCAAGTAAATATAGGAGCTAACATACTTTGCTGGAAGAGCAGTATCTGGTATGAAGTAAATACATTTATATTTATACACACTTACAAAGAATGCTGCCTCTAAATAGCAAGGAGGCTGCACATAGCTGGTAAGTAAATGAAACTATTCTAATTTACATAATTAACAAGCACTGTAGGACAGACTGCAGTGAAATACCTCACTGTGCAGTCACAACAGAAAAGCTCAGATACTCCTCACTGATTCCTATCTCTGGCATTCAGCTATAGAACAGGATACCTTTTAAGAAACTGGATACCTGTTTCCTGCCTTTTATTCCACTATAATTCATCATGCCATGTCTTAAACACAAAATGTAACACAGCATTCTAAACCTCCTATTAGTTACTAGCACCCACCTTGAGACTACCCACAGATTTACAAACAATACCTTCAGAATGTATCATCCTCCAGCACTTACAGGTGCTCCCTGAACTGAACAAGCACCAGGGGGACACAGCAGGAGGAACACACCCCACAAGGGACACAAGCACTGACACCAGTCTCATCGACTTTGTGCACAAGTTAATATACATTTTGTTCTTTTCTCATCATATCCTATCAGAACTACAGAAAGTAATTACTGAGATTGGCTGGAATCTCTTCAAAATTGCTCCGTCCAAGAATACCCCAATTACTTATGTTTTGATGAATTTTCCATCCAGTGCTTTTGATTTCAAAACAGAAGTACAAAAGAGAACTTGGAGACATTTTTTTGCATGAGGACTTAAAAACATACTTTAACACTTCCCTCTAATATTCTTTTCCTTTTAAAATAAATCCACTGAAATGTGTGAAAAGCCCACCTTTTAAATATCCTTTCCTTTTATGCATAACATAGTTTTCACTTTGTGGTTTAAAGACAAGTTTGTATCTGAAAAGACAAACCTCACTAGTAAGTGACACACAGCTTTCAAATCCCTGAGTGACTCACGTCAACAGAGAATTATAACAGGCACCTCATAAAGCTTCTCTGCAAGGCAGGCAGATTCCCAGCACAGTCAAGTAAGTACCCATGCACCTGTTTCAGTGCAGTCTGGCCATTTATCCTAAAGCATACTTTAGGTCCAACATTGAAGGTCATTAGGCCCTGAATTAAAGCACAGCTGTAACTCTCTCTCCCCCTCGCTGGACAGCTGAGCACAAACAGCTCAAGATGTACCCTCACAGGGTATGCTGACGTGTCCTCTCTCTCCCACAGCTCCCTCCCCTCAGGTCATGCAGCCAGCTCTTACCTCAATGGTGTACTGCTCAAAAATCCGGAGCTGAAGGAAAATGTCTAGCTTAATCTTCCTCTCATGGAAGAGCTCTTCCATCTGTACTTGGGCCTCGTCGAGCTGCTGAAGGACGGATTCGATGTGGCTGATGGAGCTGTTGTGGGGGGTCTTGTTGTTGGAAACGGCAGAGTCCCTGGAGCAAGGCAGAGAGCAGGGTTAGAGCTGAGCTCTGAGGCAGGCAAAAGAGCAAGAACTACACATCTGTGATTCTGGGTGCTGCTGAGGAGCAAGCCCAAGCACAAAGGGCTGAGGGAAGGTGGCTGCCACACTCATCTCCTCTACTGGCTGAAGTCCTGCAGCTCATGAGCTCGGGACAAAGTTTGAGCAGAGGGATCATCCTTTCCTGTGTGGTGACATTGGCTTTACACGCTTGGGAGGGGCAGGGGAGGAGATGGCACATCAATCTCAATGGCTCTCTTGAGGAGACTGGCTGGCAATCACCTTTAATGCTATAGGGTCACCTGCTCCTGCCTATACCCACATCAAACTGAGATGCTATTCAGCCACCTGGACTTCTACAAGTTAATTTCCTGCATTTGCCTTATTACTTACAGACTAATTGAATCAGAATTACAAGTATTTTAGACCAATGGCTACAGATGCCTTGATATTCTCTGGATTACGTAGTAGAGCAATGGATAGAGAATGCAGTGCAAAAAAAACCCCAATACACCTTTCAAACATCCTAAGAGAGATGCTGACTTGTCTTTCACTGAGGGAAGTGAAATGAGATGTGGCTGTGACAGGTCACTGTTTCAGATACATTTTCCATTTACAGGCAGCAGAAGGGAGCAAACCCTTTAACTGGTGGGCCAGGACCAAGGGGGAATTTGCTGTACTTGAAAGAAGTCTTAGCACAGGGACAGGACAGTTCCTTTTCTATTTGTGCTTTTATGTATATTAATAAGATCACCTACAGTCTGCTATGTCTTCAGCAATTTTTTTTCAGTGACTCTTTTATGGATAAATACCATTTGCAGACACAAAGAAATGAAATTTATCCTCAAATGTTCCACATAAGGTCCCTCAACTTTCAGAAGGGCTAGAAAGGAAATTCTGAAGCCAAAATTTAATTTTGGCTTTGGCACATCGGCTAAAACAAGATTTAGATGCAATGGTTTTCTGCATCCAACCTGCTCAAACGTGTGTGATAGCAGCTGCATTATTTGTTATATTTAAATTAAGACAACAGCAAACCCTATGAAATACACTGTTGGAAAGACCTGTGCAAATTGTCGTCACACAGGGTCAGATTAAAACAAGATGAAGTCAACTTTAACGTTAACACTGTCAGTGAGCATAATGGGGAAAAAACCAAGCATAATCTTTAGCAGACACTTTTTAAACTAAACTAGGCACTTACACAGGGTCATTTTAGCTGTGTTTAAAACACACCTTCTAGGTTCTAAGGGAACAAAATACATACATTATTCTGTTTTCATTATGTGCCTTGAAGGAAAAGAACAAGCCCTTGCCTGAATATCTGAGAATAAAATTAAAAATACAGGATACTATTAATTGCACAGTAATTAGCTCTTTGGATGTGTTTCACTTCTTTTTCCTCAAATACTTGATATTTGATACACTGAACTTCAGATGCTCCAGCACTATTCTAAAGCAAGTACTACTGATTTCCCGTGCTTATAAGGGAATATTACACCAATATTTTTCTTTCCAGGTGCTATGGTTTCTGCCCCACTCTGTTTTCATGTTCTTGGTGATCACAGGGTCTCTCTCTGCCTCCACATTAGAGCTGCACAGAGGAAGGAGGAATGAAAATAACTAGAGATTTTGAAAGTATAGCTTAATCTGAGGCTGCAGCCAATCAAGTTCTGTTTCCTTCAGTCAGCATCTGTCTTCTATAAAAGGACATGAAATAAGTCTTCACTCAAATGCAGGATTATTACTATTCATATATTATCTAAATTACTCAATGAATTATTCAAGACCAGTGTTGAATAATCTCTCACGGGATCTAGAGACACACTTAGTTTTAGAAATTCTTTTCCATTAAACATTTCACTCTTCAAATCAAGCCACACTTGCATTTCAGTGACTGACGCAATACAAAAGTTTAAGAGTAGTAATCTGGTAATTTTTTTTAAGTGTCCTTGGATAAGGCATTGACAACCCCTAGCTAGTCTGGTTCAAGAAAGATCTCCCTTCAGAAAAAAAACATTTCTGAGATTTCATGCTTCTGCCACAATATTTCTTGCTCTGTCTTGTGATAAGAAGTTCTGGGAAAGAATTAATACAAAATCCTTACTAATATTTGAAAGGCTATGGATTAGAGTTTCAAAATTCAAGGAAATTATTGGGAAAAAAACCCAAAATAAACTTTGAGGAACATAAAACTGGACTCAGTACATTGCTGCTGACCTTGTTTAAAATGAACACTGTGCTCCTAAAACCACTTTCAATGATTTAACTGGGAGAAAGCTCAGTGAGAAATACCCATTATCTAAAGCTTATATGCTGAACTCCAGAAAAAAAAGGCAAGATACCTAACTCTACACTGGCTCTTTTTTTTTTTTTTTTTTTTCAGCCATGAACATTCCTGCTTTTCACATCTCACTAGAGCAAGTCATTGTTTTGCTTTTCACAGATGACCAGAAATATTGCCCCCAGCAGCACCTCTGGAACTTCAGTTCAAAAGGTTTGTTCTGCTTTGACTCTGAGAACAACAATCACTTCAGTAAAGCACTGATAAGGAAGAGTGAAAAGTGTTTCCAATGTCAACTATGGCATGTATAGAGTTTCTAGGCAGGCCTGTTTTACTCCTGATAGGTATGGCCTCCTGATGTAGTCACTGAGGCCCTGAAGACCTTGTGTGAAGTGCATTCACAGGCAAGGTATTCAGTTCAGGCAGCTGAGCTTTTCATTGCCTATCTGAAGGAAACACAGAGTGTTATTACATAAATGATCTTCTCTAAATCAAAATCTGTTTTCTCAAAGATAAGAACAAGAAATGTAAAACTTTCCAAAGCTCCAGTAGTTTTATTGCTTTTAACCCATGTCATGACATGTGTGATAAGAGCAGTGTGTTTCATTCTTTTCCATTGTTGTAGCACTTGCAATCTTCATCTATTCTTCATGGCAGGTACAAGGTGATCCACACTAAAATGCAATCCTGTGTTCAGGAAAGGCTGCAGCAATTCTAGTTTTTCTTTTTTTCCTTTATCTATGTGTTCTTTACTATTGCCAGCAGCCACGAAAGCTGTTAAGAGTGAGCACACACAGAGGCAGCTCCATTGGCTTTTTTTCACACTGTTCTGCTTTGAAAGAATCCAGGATAACATTACAGGCTTTGCAATTAGTCAGTGTTCAAATCCAACACTTGATTCAGCTCATCTTGACAGTTCAGTGCTGCAAACTTTTGTGTGCATTCAAAGGTTTGGCAGCTGATCTCTGTGGGTTTGGTATTAACTTCGTCAGAACCAGGGGATTGTTTTGCATAAATATGTTCACTTTGTTCCACCTTGCTCACTGCCCAGAGTACAAACCAGACCCCAAACCCAACTTTTCTTTGTTAAACACAGCCACCACAAAACCTGCCTTGGTATTTTGCAAACATTTGAGCATTACACCAATAATAAAAAAGTCCCGAAGCTGAGGCCACTGTCACTTTTCCAAGACTGAAACTAAGAATTGACTAAGTTCACACTAAGAAAAAGCTGAAGCCCCATACACCACCTTGCAGTTCACCTCTTCTCCATGCTCCACTGACTTCTCAGCTCCAGGTATTACCCTGGCCACTCTCCACACTTCCCTTTTGGCTCAGGTGGAGGCAAAAAGCCTTTAGGCCAATCCCACAAACAGAACCAGGACTCTTTGAATGTCGACACTTTCTGCAACCCCACAAACCACTCCACCTGATGGGCTTGTACAGGGTCCCTTTCAGGCTCTACTCCATGGTTGTTCACATTGAAGTGATGCCATTCCAATAGTCGGGAAGAGTAACCAAAAAAATCCACAATTTCACTGCCGTTTTTTTGATTTCACAGAAACGCCCTAAACTTTGCAAACAACTTCTTTGCAGAAAAGGAAGTTACCATGCAGACCTTTGACTGACCTGCTGTAGCTGGCCATACACGCATTCTTAGCTGGAACTCCTTCCCCTCTGGCAGCTCACTTACCAAACCCAGCATGTTTCTTTCCCACTGATCTCATCAGCAAAGATAAACAGAAGGATGGAATGTCTACTCCTGATCCTTCCTCTCCAACTCTAACATTGGCAAGCAATACCCCAACTCCAGCCCCTCACCCTCCCCATGGTGCTGGCAAGTCACCCACAGCAAGAGTAGGAATCTCCATGGGCTCTCCAGTGTGGCTGCCCAGGGCTGAATGACAATCAAAACCCAGAGCAGTCCTTTCAGACCTCTCATATTTTTTTATCTGACCCAGCAGAGAAAACTCTGCACTCAGGATGACAGGAAAAAGCTTAGAGGAAAGCTCAGCATATGGCAGTAGTAAAATACTGAGGGACTCCAGGAGGGCTCTTAAGGGCAGAGCTCCACCAGAGCCCTCATTGTCCATTCTACTCTAGAGCATCTTGGGCTTTTCCTGTCAGGTTCCTATCATGGCTCTTGACTTTCTGCACATATCAGGTGGGAAGTAAAAGCATCAGATTAGGAAAGTGCAGGGTGAGGAGGATGATGTCACTTTCTTGGACTGTCTGCTGAAATGCATAAACCCTGGGATATTTGCATATTATAATATATACAGAACATGCACACTATGTACATGTGGATAAGGGCAACCTGTAACAATACAAAGATTTAAATAACAAATGATGTATTGGACTTGGTTCAGTGCCCAGCAACATCCCTAAAAGGCAGGAAACCTTCACTGCTGTCAACAAAGCTAAAGGCACAGAAAACCACTGTAACAACAAATGAGGAAGATTTCACACTTAAAAATTCTGTATAAGCTTACCCTGCAAATATTCACTTGATGATACTTGCAGATTGAGAAAGACAAAAAACAAAAACAACAAACCCCCAACAAAAAACCTGACACCCCCCCCAAATTCTTGGGGCTAGACTCTTCATGTATTTTAAATTAGGCAAAAATAAGCTGGTTTAATTCATAGTGCTGATAGAACGAGCAGTATAAGAGCCTCTTTGACACTGTGAATAAACCCCACATACACAAAGATAAATAGAAGGGTGCTGCATGCAAAATGAAACAGTGAAGACTGTTAGACACGTGTGTATTTTATTAAGAGGAATACACTTTACCCTACATCAGGAACAACCATATAAATCATGGGGCCTCAGCTCACAACCATTTAACAATCTTCTATAAATACCAACTAAAAATATTCACTTCAAACACATTTGGTTCAATTCACTTCCCAGTGCCTATAAATAATCTCTCTGTCAAACAGGAAACCCATGCTGATCCACAGACTACTCTAATCAGTCCACACAAATCACTCCTTGTAATTTCAATAAAACACTCAAATGATCTGAAGAATTATAAATAAGCCAAGAAATGACAAACTCTCCCAATTGATCCTAGGTTGCAGTTCCCTATTAGGCACCCCTAAAGCACAGCACGCATCAGATTTCTCAACACCTGTGCCCCAGGTGGATGCTTACCTGAGCTGCTGGATTAGATCTTCCCCTTCTTTAATAACATTGAGGGTAGCGTCCAGGGTGGCTGTTTGCTGCTGCTGAAACTGCTTGATGAGCTCCTGAACTGCATCCACAGAGTCAGCACAGACATCCTCTAACAGCTCCTTCTGCAGATCTTCCATCCATGTCCACAGCTGGGAAGAAGGGGAGGGAAATATAAATCAGAGAGGGATTGAGAGTTAACCCTTTTGCTCTCTAATTCCAGATCAATAGGCATTAACTAGGGCAGCATGTTTCACAGGAAAACTGACCTAAAAGTGCTAAACCCAGAAAGATACATTTATTATTGATTCCACTTAAGGCAAGAAAGTAAGATAAATATAGTATCAGGTAGTTTTCTTAAAAAAAAAAAGAAGTCAATTTCTGTTTATTATAAAACAATAACTAATTATTTTATTCTGGGTAACTCTTTACACAAGTAACAAATTAAAATCTCCTACAGCTGTGATAACCTAACCCTTTCAGGAGCTGAGCACTATCAGCTGATATTAATTTCACATTCAGCTGAAGCCTGTTGCAGGACAGACTACAATCTTTGGTATGTGTGCATGGTACTGACTGAAGTCTAACTGTGCCTGCTCAGCTATGCCTTCCCAGGGGTTGGAGCTGTGGGGTTTTTTTTTGTTTCCAGCACTTAAACCCCCTCCTCAAAATGTACTCAGACTCTGCGTTTTAACGCTGGGAAAATCCAAACATAGGAGACAGCAATATCACCAATCAACCCCATGCAGATCCATTAATTTTGAATAGTCGTGACTACCAGTTTTAAAGCCACAATCACAGCAACAAATCATTGCCAGTGCTTAGATGAGAATTTCCAGCCAGCTGTTCATCTGAGGTCTGGACAGGGGCAGGAATGCCCCGGCAGCCTCACGCTGGCTCTAAAGGCTTAAAGCGAACGGAGGTTTCCCCTTTAAGCTTGTGCTGAAAAGTGAGTGTAAAATTGCACCAACCGAGCTGGCAGCCTGCCAGCAAACCCTAATGACTCCACCAGAGACTCTTTTCTGTGCCACGCCTGCCCCATTAACCCACATTTTGCTGGTACGTGCTGGAGGTAGCAGCGAAGTAACAGAGTGAGAAACAACACCAGCGCACTGGGAAATGTCAAAGGATGCACTGTCGGCTCCAGCTTCTCCCGCTGTCCCCAGGACTGCAGAGCTTTGTTCCACAGGGACCTTGGGGTGAACGTGAAGCAGAGGAGGACAGTGTGTGTGGGTGGCAGGGAGCTGGTAAAAATGTTTGTGTTCTAAACGAGTTGCACTGGATCCCCATCCTACAGCATTTCCTCTGAGACTGTGAATTCTGCACGTCCACATTAAACGACAGGAGGATGGGAATGTCTAAAGCTCCATCTGCCAAAGCTTCTCATAACGAGGGCCCACACCTAAGGCCAGACACTAAATGCTCACTATACACACGCTGCAGACTGCAAGGATATCGCCCTGATCCAAACCAAAATCATCAAAATTAGAACCTGTCCCAGCACACTCATGACACCAGAAAATGGTGAGCCCAGAGCTTTGTGCTCTGTCCCCACCTCTGCTACTCTCTGCTTGACAGACTTACAAAAACAAGTATTAAAACATGCCTAACTTGTAGGCTTTTCAGAGTCAGCTTTGAATATTTTGGGTAAACACCTCTGTTTATTCATAACAGCCTGCCCAACTACTGGCTTGAGACAGAATGTCTTTGCTTGGGATATTTACATATTTCACATTCTTGGGAAAAAGGTGTACTATACAAGAGAAACTATTAATGAAAGAAACAAATGTAAGTAAATAGGCATGTGAAATAAATGAGAAACGAAAATATATTTAACAGGCCAAATAGAGGGCTTTTAAATTTATGGTCTGAGGTCCATGTGCTGAACTTTGGGAAGCTATCATAAATGAAAATGCATTAGTGCCTTTATAAATTAATTATATTGAGAATCTTCCTGGTTTTGATCCAATCCCTGCACCCACTCAAACAGTAGGGACAGCTGGACTATAAAAGACAAGGACCATGTTGTTCAGGAATATTACTTCTGCTTATCAGATCTTCAAGTAATAGAGCACTTTGTAAATACAGAAAAATAGCATTGCGCATAAATCATCCTTCTGTTTTGAGGTGGGAAATCCAGTAGTTTTTTAACTTCTTGCAGTTCTTAGTTCATTTTTCCACTTAAAAAAGGATCAGGGAATTTTCTTTACAAAAATGAAAGTGAAATCAGGAATCTGATGTTTTCTTGAAATAAGCATGTTAGAGCAGAGGAGAAAGTTTCCAACCTCCAGAGGAAAATCCTGTGCACAAAAGCATCTCCAGAACCCACCTTTTCAGAAGGAGCATTAGACATTTAAGATCTTACTCCACTTTTTGTGTACGCTTCTAAATCAGTTTCAAAATGCTTAAACATAAACTGTATTGTATTCACCTGGAACCAAAACACTCATTAATTTCAGAGAGCACTCAAATATATTAATTCATATTAGCTTCAGATGTTTCCATTAATGATTCCTGACTGTAAGGATTTGCATAGCAAAATCTGTCAGAATCTAGGTCATCCTTGACTCAGAGGCCTTTAATCCTTTAGACTCCACCAATCCCTGGAAAACCCTAATACAAAGAATCAGTCAATATTAATAAGATTAGGAAGATCTTTCAGGAACAATTCACAATAGGAACCTGCATCCAAAACCACAGTAGGAACCTGATTCCAGAACCTCCAAAACGAATAGCACCTGAAATAAATTGGTCCCAAGCCCCACTTGTGAATGCCACAGCAATGAAAAGACCAATTCCATGTCATTGCAACACCACAGTCAGAATAGCTGTTAATCATAAAACAGAAATCACATCCTGGTTGTCACTGCTCAGGAAAATCAGTCCCTCTTAGGGCCTGATGTTTCATTCCAATGCAAGTATTTGACCAATTAAGAAAAATCCTGACTATTAAAGCCCCAAATCACTGGATACCTTGTGCATTTCCAGTCCATGCTGTGGCCTACTCTAAGCTAAATAGCTTAGACTGAAGGAATTGCTCCCATTGAAATCTGATATATTGCACAGCACAGCTTTTATTTAATATTTGCAGAAACTGACTTCTTTTATTTTTAGCATGAACTAAATTTGTGAGCACCTGTCCCGTTCCTGTACATACTTCAAACTTTACTAACATACCACTTGATCCCATACAGGGGGGTGTATGGAGATACATGCAGATATTCCAAATATAGAGGCAGTATTTCCACATCCACCTGTGGTGACTTTCATTAAGTTTGCCAGTCATGCATATGTCCAGAAAAGGAGATAACTTCTGTATTATGTTACTTAACAGGTACTAAACAAAAAACAGAGAATCCTGGAAAACAATACAGAAGTATCACAAAAGTAAGTTTTGTTCTTCCTTCAACTGATCTATGCTTTGGTATCATTAATTGGCTATAAAGATCCCAATGCATTAGTGGTAGAACCTGAATTAAGTCTATCAGAGATCTGACACAAATCTGACTCCTGCAAACTACATGTCAAAATGTCATAGTTGTCAGCCACAGAGAAGTCTCAGGTAAATACCTATCCCTAAGACATTCATGCTGAAGGTCCATAGTGGCTCCACAATTGAAGCTTTATTTAGCAAGGCTTACAGAAGAAAAAGAATTCTCCTCTGATTACTAGAACAGTGGAAAAGAAGAATGACAGTCCTCCTTTCTTTTGGGGTAGCATCTGGCCCCCCTCGTGTTTTGACAACAACTTTTTTGTCTCTCTTGGATATGAAACACAGGCAGTTTCCCTCCATCCAAGAGACAATACAGCTCTTTATTCCCAGCTACTTCATCTGATGAAATACCCTTCATTTTACTCAAGCACTTAGTGAGACCACTTACTGGAGGTTTGAAGGACACCTGTGCCTGTTACCTAAAAATTACTGCTTTTCACTTAGCAAAAGGAACCACTTTAAACAAAATCTAAACCCAAAAGTGATTGCTAAGAAAATCTTGCCTGCGTGATTGGAATAACTATTAAACACCCAATGCTTATATGCTGCTATATGTAAATGACAGAGATGAGTTATAATCCCCTCAAAAGCAGTTTAAAAACACTGAGTTATGGGAGCAGTGCAAAGAACCAGTTCTATCCAGGAGATTTACTGTTGTACAGCATTTTTGCAAGTCTTCAAAACAAGGATGTTAATGGAAACAAGCAACTTCCCAGGGTGTATGTTCTACCCCTTTACTATGTCAGAGAAGTGTCGTGCATTGCAGGGCAGGCCCCAAAAGGATGCTCGTGACAGCTCAGGAAGAGAACATTCATCACAGCAATGAAGACTAGAGCAGAATGCAGAGGAATTCAGTGACATGCAGGGACCTTGCTGCCACTCCATGAATTGCAATGTCAGTATTCAGAAAACCAAGGGCAGGCTGAAAAAAACCCCCAAAAACACACAAGCACAACTGCTGCAGAGAGAGATGTCCATCAACCTGATTTCCCTCTGCTGCTATGCCAGGCCCATACAAGCCTATTCTATGGCAGTAACATTTAGCTTTATCATGATAGGCACTAGGAAGTCACGTAGATCCCAAATTGAGGTTAATTTATGGCAGAACTTCAGTCTGCACTTGTGTTTAGGCATCTGTTCAAATGCTGTTGTGAATCAAGCTTGACTGCACAGCCTTTAGAAATTGTTTGTTCTACATTAATTTCCCCACACCAACATGGTGGAGAAGATAAAACTTTCCAGCACCATTAACTTTCATCAGCTGGTATTTATTCACACTTAGAATTAATCCAGTCCCGTTTCAGTTGAAAGAACTGATGGTTGTTGTAAATTGGAAGCATATTTCAACAACATTGTATGAAGTCGCATTCAAGCTCTCAAGGAAACATCAACAGAAACACAGAAAAAAAGGTCTGTATTGAAGGGTTGCAAAGTGACTTCATGCCACCAGCATAATGACAGCACACCTAATAAAAGGTGACAGGATTGGATATGACCAGACACTATGTATGAAACACCACAATATATGACTTCCATGGTAAGGTACAACCTGTGAGACTCCCTGCTGCAAGACCTAATGTTATCAGATACCACCAAACTGGTTGGGAAGAAATAACAAGTGGAAAGGGAACATTCTGTGAAAAACCCATCTGATCTCTTCCTAACCTCTTTCTTGCTTTTTGCTTTTATCTTGCCAATTTCTTGACATTCATCCTTGGTTGGGCTGCATCTGGTGCTTCTGTATGCTCAGGCTTTTTAATTAGTAACCTTGCCTATGGCAAAAGGATTTGCACTGCCTAAACATCTGATGCTTTTTCCAAGTCTTGCATGGACCAGATTGATATAGCACAAAATAATCTCCTCTCACAGGAAACATGATTTGGGTAGCTAGGCTTACATCAGGGACCATGTAGATCCCCAGCCCAAGGTCATGTAAATGTAATTCAGGGACTATTTGTAGGAGAGAAAATTGATTTGTAACTGAAGAGTCAAATATACATGTTCTATGCTTCTTCTGCCACCATCATGAATTGTAAAAACATGTTCCTCTTCTTCGTATGTTATTTGTAATTAGGAATCTGGATGCAATTAACTTCAGTAACTGTAATAATCAAATTCTGCACTTGATCATACTGGTAATAGGCTTAGAAAAGTTCTTCCTACACTGGAAGATTTATTTAGTTTTACATCAGTGGGATACAGTACAATTTGGTGCAGGAGAAGCTTCTCGCTCTACAAATGCAACAATTTACTAAAATAAATGCAGGTACCATTACATTCTCCTGTATACTGTTCATTGATTCTAAACATCACTTGTCAAATGGAAGCTGCAGCACCTCTTCCCTCTGTGCTTTTTCCAGTGACTGGCTGTATCTGTCACTCACAGTCTTACCCTGCTCTGCTGCTTTGTGTCTTTTGTGCAACTTTTTGCACAACACCCTGGGAATCTCAAAAATAAATTTGTGATAATTCTGAATCATTCTGAAACTTGCTAAGGACTGAAAAAACTGTGTGACTTTTCCTTAACCAATCAGTCTTGTTGGATCCATTGACTTGAGCTACTCCACTGACAGCATTTTCAACTAGTTAAACAGACTCCAGTGCATAGATGTACTTCAGGTGAAAGCCAGAACGTGTCTTTTGAGTGATGAGTGAATTACAGGAGTGTTCCTTGTATGGCTTTGATGAAGGTTTAGTCAGTACACAAATTATTGCAGGTACTGGCTGCCCACTCTGTTGCCTTTGTACACAGCACTAAAGCCCACAAACTGGAACTGGGAGATGCTCCTCTTCCTCAGCTTCAGGAAATTAGGAGAATGGGCAGAAATGTGTCTAATAAAAGAGTACTTTATGAGAGTTGGCACATCCCATTTAAAGATGCTCATAAAACTCCCTTTTAGCTGCAGCACAAACCACTGTTATCTGGAGAGCGAGGCATACAGACTGGAGACTCACTTCCATAACACACAAAACACATGCAAGGGCCTCAAAAGCCAAGTACAATATTTGAGTGGAGGCATTGGTCTGTAAAAATGCTGGTGAATGGCCTGAAAAATGTGGATAACAAATACAAACTTAAATGCAGTCTACAGGAATCCTTTGGCTAGTACATGGCGGAATGGAGGAAAGAACTTCTCTTCCATGCACGGGTTTAACTTCCTGACATTTGGTTTATGTGGCTGCATTTACAAGCATTTAATACTCATTACTTTGTTCTATCTCTTTTACCAGTCTTTTGCCATCACAGATGGCAGAATTTTATTCACTAGTGGTCTGGCTGTGCTTCAAACTCCTCTGCTCAAGAGCGGGATGTGCTGCCAGGACACCACAGCTCTTTTCTTTCTCAGCTACTTAATCCTTAATGAAAAAAGCTTGCTTCTGGGCAACAAATGGACAGGAAAGGGCACCCTGCACCACCTCAGCTGTCCTGGTTCCTCAATCCCAGATCTTTGGTAAGGTTTAGCTAAATCCAACCATCCATCTAGCACCACCACCGCACTGACTCAGCTCCCAGCAAAAATAATGGTCATACTTACAGAAGGAATAAGTCTAAGGTTTGATGTTTCACAGCCTTGCAGTGAGAGGAGAGGCAGACATTTTTAAAGTTTGATTTTGCATGCTGTTGTACATCTATCTCAGCTGTTAATATTATCCCAGTGAAGGACAACATTTCTACGTTTTGAACAAGAGACATAGTGCTTCATTCTAACATTGCAAACGAGTGTGAATTGGCCACTCAGTGAATATTTTGTGTCCACAGAGCCAGTTTGGGTTCTTTTAAGGTTTTATGCTTTCCTTACTTTTTTTTTTTTGTTGTGTTTTAAAAGCGGGACATAATATTAGAAAAGGAACAAAAGTGCTGTCCAGGATAGGAGCAGTGTGTAGGTGTGTAGGACAAACACTTTGTGGTACACATGTTCAGAGAACAAGACCTTTTCAGAACTTCCAGAAGTTGCCAGCAAGCGGAGTTGCTAAACTGTATATCCCCTGCATCACAAATCTTTATTGGCTAGTGGGCAATTGCTCTGAAAAGTCAATATTAGCAGTAAAAGTCAAACAACAAATTTTTAAGTTCAGTAACATTAACTTTGATTCCTGTGTCAATTCACAGTGAGTGACAGGATTACAGGATATATCCCAGAACCACTGTCATGTTTGCTCCATGATTAACTTCAGTACATCCTGTCAGCTCTTCTGATGGAGTCAGTAGCAGGCGACCTCAGCCTCGGGAGCTTTCTGCTCCCTGTGTCCCACAGTTCTGCCTCAATGGGAGGAATAAGCCCTGTCAGAACTGGTGCTCTACACTGAAATAATCTCCTAATCACAATATTCAACTCAAGCAGAGAAAATTTAATTTCACAGGTCTTGGTTATCAAGCAAAATTAAGTTAGCAGTGCCTGCAATAAAAAACTGTTACTGTTCCTGACTGACAGGGCAGACCCACTCCATTACCCACTTGGGTAACCCCACTGATGTCTGTGGGGTGACCAAGGTGACCTGCTGACCACAAATAATGCAGATTATAATATAGGAAGCTATCTGACACCTAATGGTCCAGGACTTAGCTCTCACTTTCTCATAGCCTTTTCAGACAAGATTTTCAGAGTGAAACTTTCCATACCAGGTGCCTGCCTAAGGCTGAATTTGATGAATTTTGAGGTAAAAGGGCCAGAATGAGAGGAAGGGACAAAAAAAGGTACTTCGCCTGTGTTAGTTTTATTTCTGCTCAAATGAGATGCTCCAGACCCTCCATGCTTTTAAGCAAGGGTTTGAAATTTTGCAGGGCTTAGCCTTGATGTCAAGAACACACATTATGTCATTCATGTGAAAATTTTCCCAAATTTGGTCACTCAGAAGATGTCTGCCAGTTTGCACATGTCCATAGAAACCTGTTAGGAATCTGGCAGTTCCTTTTTGTCAACATTGGATATTTTCTGAGCATACTCATTCCCCATGCTGTGGGCCAGGTAGACATGGAAATTTCCATATGGAAGTGCCTGCACTGAGCACTTTGTCCTCCTACTCTTCTGACCCACTAAGGAACAACAAAGCACAGGGCACATGATCTGAAAACACAATTCTCTGCCTCTCTGGTTTTTTCATGCTGGACTCAACACAGAACTGGTAATCTGAGGCCCATTGAGAAATGAGAAACCTAGAGGTGGTAAGACATACTTTTCATGCCCCAAAGAACTATGAAACAATTGCAGAACTGTTTTGTAGTTTAGTTAAGGCCTATATACTATAAATGGGCCTAAATTCAGTGAAGTTCCTTCTCATTCTTAAGTTATCAACTGCATTACCAGCCAATACAACAAGTAACACAACCTAAGTCATCACTTAATAATGCAAGAGGATTTAAAAAGTTTTTGATGATATAGAAGTGGTCACAGTGCTCTATCCTGTCTACATTTTAATACTTGGAATTGTAAAGTACACTGCAGAAACTTAAGTATAAAACTGCGAGACAGTAAAATATTAAATTCAGACAATTAATTACAAGATGTTTTTCTTATGTTCCTTGAGGGTTTTGAGTCTTCAGGGTGTGATTTTATGACATCTGCAACCTCTTCTCCAGGAAGCTCAAAAAATATTCTCTTTTAAACAAAATCAAATGCCAGCCAAGAATCCTGTATCATCATTTGATCCTAGAAGCTGAAAGTTCACAGAAAAACATCAATTATCATGAGATTTGGGAAGAAAGTGCAAGATCCAAGAATCCTGACAATAATTGATTCAGATTTGAAGAAAGAACCTGAATTCAATTACACTTAATCCTGAGAGAAATTATTCAGGTACAAGTCTGTTGAATGCATTTATCCCAGTGATAATAATTTATAACCTTACCCTGCCATACAGATAATTGGATTTGATTCCCACAGTACCAGGTTTCTGCTCACACCATCAGAAATGCCCTGGTCCAAAAGGGTACGAAAATATTGACTACAAACTAGAAGAGCATAATGAATGCTATAGGATAGTGGGACACAAAATGTCATTTACAGGCATGGCAATGGGACAGCTAAATTCTCAAGAGTTATGCGACCAACAATTACTTAGGGGACTGCTTCCAATTTATGCCTCTAAAGTGTTATTACCACACCAAAATGTCCTCATTTCAGCCTACTGTATGTATTGTTAAATAAGGACATTTTAAAAACCCATCAAAATTATTGTTATGCTTAATTGACTGTGTTTTCATATTCCTTCAACTGTATGAGTCAGTGTTCAGCAGAAGGGATCCTCTTTAATGCTTTCACATGAAATAAGCAATGATTTAAATCTACTGTAGTATAAAACTTACATTACTCCTGGGGACATCTACATTTAAATGACTCCCTAATTCAACACTAGCTATTGTCCTGAAGAAAGTATAGGAAGACTGACTACAAAAGGAAACATTTCTTTGACAAGATCACTTTTAAAAAGCAGGAACAGTTGAAAGTTTCTCAGGTGGTGGGAATCTGAGCAGTTACACGTGGAGATGAAGAGGTGGGGAGAGTACAGGTGAAACAGTGAGAAGTTCACAGTCAACGAACTCATCCTGTGGGAATTACCACATCAGGAACACAATTCACCTTTGCTAGGAAGACTGGCAAAAGAAACATGCTCATTGCAGGAAGATATTTAGAATATTTCCAAAAAAAGAAAAAATGTCAGTAAGACTGATCCTTTCTACTTAATTCACCCTTTCACCAGTTCTGTCTCAATAGATTAATACAACATGAAATAATCAGAATTTGTGAAGCTTAGATTAAAAATGCATCTAGGCCATAGTTTCCCACATCAGGGCCAAAAACTAGAAAGGAAACTTTTTTTCATTTCCAAGGACATAAGAGAAAGAGTTGTTCATAGTTTAAGATATAGTTTTAGAAACTACAAAGGATGAAATTACAATGATGGGTATTATTAACTAAGTGATAATGCCTTCTAGAATAATGCAATATATGTCATGTGTTAAACAAGTTAACATGGCAACCAAACTACTTTCTCCTCACTCCAAGACACTCCCAGGGTTTGGATGGTCATAGCAAGTCCAGCCTCAGGCCCAGCATGGCAGGGAGGGCAAGGAAGAACTGTGTGAGCAGTGTGACTGGAATGGCTCCTGGCAAACAGCAGCAGTGGACCTCAGATCTCCCACTATTTTACTGCTGCTGCAGCAAAAGGATTCTTTGCCTTGACATCTGCTATGATTTAAATTGATCTGTTATTATTTAAATTTTCCTGTTTTTTGTTCATATTGAAGAATGACAATTACATTGGTGAACTTGCCATTTTACAATACACAAGAAGGGCCGAGCAAGGCCAAGCAGTGACTAATTTCTACCTAGGCCAATCTATTTATAGCATAAAAAAGAAAATACAGATCCAAACACGTGCTAAGGCTCTCCTGTTGTAACACATTGCCCTTTACACCAATTCCCCCTGGCAGTCTTTTGTTATTTCACTGTGTCTGTGGGGATTCCCACAGCTGGCAGACAAACCCTTAAACCACAGCAACTTCCTCACTTAATAGTCTGGGCAAAAAACCCTAAGGTATTGAGTTGTGTGGGTTCCACCAGCACAGAAAAATGTCATTGAAGGAGCCAGGTAGTGGCACACAATGAAACTCATTGAACCTGTAGAAAATCAGTGTTTGGCCCCTAGAGGAGTGAATTAACACAAGGGTAAGTAAGCAAAAAACTTCTCCCTGCAGAGTTCCTGGGCATCCTCAGACTTTAGGGAACTCTTGGAGACTGAACAATTTCAGCAACCCAACCCAACCCATGGGCTGTCATTTGTTATGATGGATGTGGATTCCTGTGTCACCCTGACTTTGCTGTTGCCCCAGCAATGCTACAGCTCCCTTGACTGTCCCTCTAGAGACAGTCACAGAACCATAGTATAGTTTGGGTTGGAAGGGAAAGAGAGAGGAGAGAGGCACCCAGAGTCTATCCACTCTGTATCTCCTTAAAAATGACACAAATTACTTAATGAACTTTCCAAAAAGACATCACAGAACCAATCTGTCCCATGGGAAAACATTAATGAGGCACAGACATAGCATTTACTCTCAACATCTAGAAAACAGCATTGATGCTATCACAGAAGACTGGTTTTTAAAGTAATTTTTAAAAATGTGAAAATTTTTTATACATCTGCATTTTTATTCACCAAAACAGAGCTCATTAAAACCAGGTGTGCAGAGCAGGCAAACTCCCTTCTTGTTGAAGAAGAACAGGAGTATAATGCACTGCAATCCCAAATCCTTCATACAGAGAGGTTTTATTTCCCAAAGCCAAATTAGGCTACACAATACCAGTAACTATCTTTTTTTTCACTAGTCATGACCTGCATAGGTGAATCAAGGTTAATCACAGCAGGAAACTGTTATGAAATCATTTTTACTGAGGAAATTACCAATTAAGTTTCCCCAGTTGCAAACCAGCATAGCTGCAAGTGTTTGAGTAACTCTGGGAACAACAGCTTCATCCATGAGCTGAAAGTTAACTATATTTTAGTATATTACAGAAGCAGGATGTAAAATATAAACCTTCATGTACCAACAGCTGTAACAGATATGCTGTAACTCCATCTACCATGCACATATATATAAATGTATGCATGTACCTTCTACTTCAGGGGCTCCCAGACACGCTGAAACTTGATATATGCAACTTGTTTGTAACATTTAAATCAACAAGCACAGGCAAAACTTTCAGCTTCTCAGAGTATCTTCCCGATCAAGTGTGCTTTTGCAAACAGATGCTGCAAAGCATGAAAACAACCATCCTGACTAATTCCATCTCTCTCAGCAGAAACCCTATCTTTAAAAGTCACTCACCACTGAATGGCCTTTGGACTGCAGAAAATGTGAAGTATGCTTTAATTACATCCCCAGTGGCCTCCCATTAGATGTCCTGTCCACTGTATCTCTGGTAAGAAAGTCTTATCTCTGGATATTTTTCAATTACACCAAACAGCATTTATTCAGGTCCTCACTGATTCACTCTATCAGTATGTGGCTGTTTTTTCTTTAACAGTTGTTGTGAAAAGTCAAGTCTGCCAAACAATGTAAGATTTCTAGTAACACATAATGATAGTGGATACATTAATTAACACTACATTTAAATGGAATCCTCAGAGGATCACGCTGCTGGCATGTTTATACTTAAAGTGTTAATATCAACTTGTGTTCTTACAAGAGAATTCTTGCTTTCCAACAGTACATTCTAGTTGCTATTAAGCACCACTTGATTGCATGTCCCTGTATTTTAGTGTACCGCATAAGTTTCGTTCACATTTTATTTCCTCTTTACAACAGTTAATCGTATGCATGAAACAAATTGGATAATGCCAGCCCTGTGTGGTGAAAATGTCTTTTCTCTGTGATCTGAGTTTTCAGGGAAAGCCTCTTGCAGCACTCTACGATACACAGCAAAATTCCCTCATGCACATCTTACCTCTTTGGTGTGGGTATGGAAGGAGACTGACATGTCCAGGAGAAGCTTCCTCTGTTCCACCCTCCGGACAAAGTCCTGAATCCGAACTTCCAGATGCCGGGCTGCTTTATAGATTTCTTCAGGGTCACATTCCCCAGTCTGAGCCAATTGCTCTGCAGCCTCCAGGAGCTTGTCTGCATTGGTGTACGTATTCTACCAGCAAACAAAGCAAGAAACACAGTATGAGTAATACAACTGTGGCAAGTAAACCCCTGAAAGAGGCTGTTTATCCTCAAGGCATGAAAGCAAGTGATTACCAGAGTTTTAAAACAATAGCAGTATTTCCTAGTGGCATTGCCATCTGTGAAAGGAGAATGTATAAAGCCACATAGACTAATCCCTGAGTACACATGAAATAATTTCTTATTTGAAACACACCACCCCAACCCAATCCTACCAGGCACAGCAGTAGGACTTCCCATTTGTTTATGTCCAAGTTCCCTGCAATTTCTCAAAGATAATGCAATGCAGCAAGTGGGACTCATCAGCTCAGAGGGCTACAGTGCCTCATGTGACACTCAGCCACCAGCTCGCTGGAATGGCCTCCCAACTGCTCTCACGTTACAGCATGTAATCATGTTAGCCAGAGATGTCTCAGCCCCAAGAAATATTTGCTTTTCACTTGCTTTTGTGAGATAGACCATGTCTTCAAGCTTCTTCCACGGTTTTTTCTTCTTGTCTACTGTTCTGCATCACATTTCCGTATGGAGTGAGTCCATGTGATTCGCTTGCAGCTGCCAGCATGTAATGCTTATTTCCAGTTTGCCCAGGAATTCGAACACTGCACTGTCCTGAATAGATTTATGCCACAGCCACGGCCTTTATGATATGAGGTGTATGACTCCTACTTTACAGAGAGGGAACTGAAGAACCCAGAAGCGAATTAATGTACTCAATACATGCCAGACTGTCAAGTAAGAGAGGGGAACTCCATCCAACTTACCTCAGGTTTCAAGCTACCTGCCCATCCTTTCTCTCTCTTTTTCACATTTCTGAAAACACCACTCAACTAATACACCAGAGAGTCTCATGTATAACAGAAGAAATGGAAAGTGAGTGCAGTCATCTTCTCCAGAACCACGGTGCCATGCCTTAGTCAGCTATGTTTAGCAAACTAAACAGAGCCAGGCCTTGCTGTTATATAAAAGCTTTTTTCATTTAAGATGACGCCAATAGCTCTTTGGTATTGAACACTTAACAAAAACAAGGAGAGACAAAGATATCAACTTGAGGGTGTTTCCATTACTGGGCTACATCTTCAGAACTGCTTGGCATTGGCTTAAGATTACTCCCACTGGGAATTTTACCCTCTGCTTCAATAGAAGTAGAATTGTAGCACCTTCCTTGTCAAAATCCTCTTCAGTTTAGAAATGCATTAACTTGATGCATATACACAAAATCCCTTTGAACACTGAGGACACACGTACTTCTGAGCATTACATGAACACTGTCAAAAATGAAAGCCATTAATCAAGCCATGTTATTCCTACTTAGATAATATCATGCTGCAGTCAACAGTTGTTGTTGGAGAAAATATTCAATACAAAGATGAAACACTGACCTCCAAGTGTTTAATGGGGAAAAAAATTTCCAGTTATAAAAAGCAAAAAGAAAACGTCTCATTCACTGTTCATTTTCCCAGTTTCTGAGGGCTGACTATAAATATCCGGTATTTGCATTTCTCCTTTTGGACTGCAATGAACATATTTGAGACAGTTTTGTTACCAATAGTAAATTTTTATTCCCTCACTTTCAGGCTACTGCTATGATGGTTAGGCTGTTAACAGCAGCAAAATTTTATGTTTTAATAATCATTTTTTGGAAACCTCTTTAGCTGAGAGTTTGTAAAAAATGTTCCATTTAATGTGATCTGAATTAGGGTCCAGTTTCACTTAACAGTATCCTTTCTGAATGATCCTTGTCCAACAGTATTTGGAGCAGATGCCAAAGCTAGCACAGTTTTTCAAAATCTAGTCCACTCCAGGGTTTTTCACACATTACCACTAAAACAGCTCACACACCAGTCCAGCTCCCTGAGCAGAAGACTATTCCTGCTTTTATATGTATTATTTAGTGTACTTGTAAATGCTTTCCCTCTCTCCCTGTGGCACAGATTTGGGACACAGAACACTTTTGTTGAAATACAGTAAGACCACAGCTTTGCTGCATTTGTCCCTAGCACATTTAGGTCCATCTCTGCTGAAAGTCATTACAGTTTACTGACTCCAACATATGCTATGTTGAATTACCTGCGGATGAGATGAGTTCACTGATACAATGACCAGATGTAAATACACTGGTGAAAAGGGTGCAGGCTGGACCCAAGACTTTGGAGGAAAAAGAATGCAGACTGGCCTCAACAGAGACTCTGGCCTCACTGTACAAACAATAGAAGATGTAGCAGCCCCTTTGCATTGCACAAGATTTTCCAAAGGCAAAGGAGATTTTCTGCAGGGAAGCTGTCTGGGTGTGAAAGGAGCCATACTCAGTGTTCTCCCCGGGCTGCAACAGGCACTGTCAGCATACAGGGATGCTTCCCTGAAGAATTCATACCTAATTTTGGATGTGTTTGCATAAATGTGTCATGCACAAAAAGCTTGAACATGGTGCATTTTGAGTATGGAGACATTTTTCTTCATCTCTTTTTCTATCTTTGCCCACTGATGTCACAGGTAAGTGTCTGGATTTTAAAAACAGATGCACCTTATGATAGGAAAAATAACTAATGGTTATATTCCTGCCATTCTAGAAGGAAGGCCTGGTGCTGAGAGATTTCCAGCTCACTGTTGCAGATTTAAGAGACAGATACATTTCAGATAAGCAGCTGCATTTGGAAGTTACCCACCCTTGCCCTGAACTCCTGAGCTTGACATGCTCAGGAAAGGACTGTCCTCTCTTGTCAGCTGTGGAGATGTACACACAGCACAGCCCAAATAAGCCAGAGGTTATTCATTTGCTGAGGGCCTGCCTTATTTCTCTTCTGTTAATTTGCTTAAAGTGCACATAAATCATACCAGAAGTTGTTCCACACATCAAATATTTCATGTACGTCTATTTCTCTGCAAGCATTGAAGCAAAGCACTGTTGAACCTGAGAGCTTCATCCTGGTTGGTGCTATAATGCTGCATTGCTTCCCTGCTCTCTACATTTTCATCTTGAGCTTGCTCTCTTGTTAGTAAGCTCTTTGGGGTACAGACCCTTATTTTATTTGTTTGAAGCACTTTGTACTTTTTTGGTGTGACATAACCCTGGATCAGGCAGGATGAGAATCCATGAGAGAATTAAGTTTTACAATGAAGAAAAGCATGTAATGCTTCCTTGTCCCATCATCCCCAGGGAGAAGAGATTAGCTCAGATTCCCAGCCCTTCAGAGACATGGTAGGAGCACAGAATCTGGCACATCTGCAAACTGGCATCATGATTCAAAACTTCAGAAGAACATAAGATCTAATGCAAGTGCTGAAGCAAATTTTCACTACTAGAAGGAAAATCATGGCTGTCCTCTTTTCTGCAAACTGCAGACCCATGAAGGTTTTCTGTAGTATCCTGAAGAAAGTGACACCAAAAATGACTAATCTCTACAGAAGGGAGATCTCATGAAAAATCTCTCCTCTTTGTCTGTGGAGATTAGTTCTTCAAAAACAATAATAGCACAAGTTACCCAGAAAAAGAAAAAACCCCATGAATTTTAAAATCATATGCATCCTGAAATTTTAGGATTGTGTGTCACTTTTTCTTAATATTGTATTAGCCCATGAGAGAACTGTCATGTGCAAACCCTTGAAATTCTCAATGAACTGCTGGCTGGCATTCCACACTTCTGCAGAATTCCATGCTCAAAACCAACTTCCACCTCATATCTCTTAAAAATCTTTGTAGACAAATGTTTGCATAATGCCTTATCTCAATCATGAAATCTACAAACACAAGGAAATCAATCAATGTATCTATCTATCTTTGTGATCTTCCCCACGTTTTTAAGGCATCAATCAATTTAGTGCAGCATTTTGGTTTTGGCCCATGTGCTTTTACAGAAAATTATTCTGTGTAGTTTTTATCTACTGCTAGGAACTACATGTGTAAGTAGTTTATTGCTGCATGTTTCTAGGCTGATTACATTGAAAATAGCTGTGTCTAGTGGTAGTCCAAGCCAGAGTTCATGCCCTTAATCCAGACAATTTTTTTCCAGAACAATCTGGCCCTGTACTCTATTTCACAACTGCTTATTTTATTTATGGGGTTCTCATGGTAACTGTTTCCAAGCCCCTCAATGTGTTGTGAGCCATTCCCATCAGCCAGAGAAAGATGTTAGTTGTAAACATCAGGAGAAACATGAGGGAAGGGCACAGGGCAGGTGATAAGATACATAATCATGTTAAAAGACTAGACCCTAGACTTCACTTCCCAAGTAGATGCTGAGATGAGTGCAATGAGGTAGCACTAGTCTGTATTGACTGGTTCTGGGGCTGTGTAAAGTTGTTCCAGGCAAAGGTGCCTTGTATTGATTCAGAGAGCTTTGTCACCTGGGTTTTACCATGAAAAAGGCATGGAAGAGATGGCATCTCTGGAGGCCAGTAAGTACCAAGTAGAGAGAGAAAGAGGACTAGCTTGGATCTGATATTCTTCACTAAAGTCAAGTGATGTGAACCCCTTATTATGCCTGCAGGCTGAAGTTTAGGAGACTTATTAGGCTTTCTCTGATGTGATATCTCCTTTTTAGAGTCGTGACTTGACTCTTCAGCACCAAAGATGAAATCTCTGTATCAGCATTCCTGCTGGGAAGTTGGGCTGTTGAGACAAAGTTCAAAGCCTGATCCATCTCTTACTGAAAACAGTAAAAAGGATTTTACTGACTTCAGGGAGAACTGGGTCAGCCTTCTAATCTTCTACCCAAGATCACAGGAGAGAAGAAAATGGCAAAGGGCTAAAAATAGAACTCTGGAGTCCTGGTACCTGTTCTGTGCATAGACAGCAAGTGGAACTCCTGCCCAAAGAAACTACAGCACAATTCACATAGGCAAAACTATAATTATGGAGCTGATTCTGCAGTTCTTGTCAAGCCTTATAAACTATTGTTATCCTTAATTATGAAACTCAGTTACTGCTATCAGATTCTTTGCTCAAGCCACTTTGTTAAAATTAGCTCCAGTATTTGTTGAGGTTAAGTGAGCTCACAGTCAAACCCTTGTGGAGAACTATATCTTTAGTAACTTGATATTGTAAAGCTGAAATAAGTGACCACAATGAAACGTTTCTTTGATAAATAAATCTGGGGTTTAAGGAAACATCCATCTTTGTCAAAATTCCTCCTCCCTTAACAAGGGCAAAGGCTAAGTGCATATGATGATCTAATGTAAGTTGTGATTTTATTCCGTTTGAATTGCACATAATCAAATCAAGACTTATATTCTTACTTGTGCTCTGTGGCTCTAATTCAGAACAGACTTACCAGGAATTACAGTTACAGAAGTTACAGGCAGAACATCTCTCTGAGGTCATGCAGGCACTCACTCTGTCTGTACAAGATTGTTCCCCACTATACACTAGAATGGAAACTTCTTCAGACCTTTTAAAAATATATCCAGGCTAATGAAATTTCCATCAGCACCTTCTTGTTCAGACTGTTCTCTCCTTAGGTATGGGAATTAATCTTTAGTTTTTCTTGTCATAATTTCACCCCAGTTCTCCTTCCACTGATATCATGCTGATACTAATGACTACTTTACACCTCCAGTAATTCCATTATTTCCTTGAATTGTATAAAATATTATGTATAAGACATTGTATATAACATGTTTTAAATATAAGCATATGGCATTTTTCAGTATTAATTAGATATGAAATTTTCCCAGGAATGACAAGGTGGATACAAGCCAGAATCCTCACTGACCACTGTGAAGAACCAGGTATCCTTCCATGTATTATTACTTTTATTTATGATTTTTCCCTCAGGGTTCACATACAAACCAAGAAGAATTTATTATTTGAATTTAAAAGAATGACACTTACACGCTACATCAACTGCTGAAATGCCAGATAAATTGATTAAAAGCTACCTTAGACCTTCAAACTAATAAATAACCAAGATTAGAATTAACAGCTGGGAATACATTAGCTAAAATAATTCCTCTTTGTGCTATTTCATATTGCATGCTTACTTTAGATTAAAAAAAAAAATGTTGGCTATGGTGTATTTCATCACATCAATCGTTCATCTCAATCAGGAGTGCACTCATACATCAAGTGGAAAACACTTCCATTACCACAATCATGCTAATTGACTCCAGTGTGATCACAACCATTATTCAATGAATTGCCAATGAAATCTGTAGCGAAATAACATTTTAAATTACATTTAAAGTCACACATCTCATCCAATATTAATAGGTGTGTAAAGACACATAGACACACATCTGTGTGCACATACTACAAATACACAATGAACAAAAGCTTGCTTGGCAAAGATCTCCACTTCTCAGCCATCTTCAGTGTCATCCTGAGACCAAGAGAGGTGGACAGCTGGGAAAGCAAATTACATGTAGGCTTATTTTGTGCTTATAAGAATATTTCAGTTTTTATTTTCTGCCACCTTACTGCTCTTCTGGTAGAAGCATATCCAAACAGAATATTAAAATTTGATTATGAAATACACCTGCTTCTTCAATATTTTATGGTCTTTACAAGGATCTGTAAGAATTAGGGAAGATATCTGAAATTGATGATTACTGGCTAGGTTTTATTCTAGTATTTTATCCTTGGAATATACATGAAAATAGCTTGGTCCCTTCACTTTGAGAACATCCTTGTACAGGAACAGGAATGTGAAAGTGAGCGGCAGCAAGGAAAGCAGAACAATGAAGACAGCAAAACAGTAGTTCTGGTGCCAAACATGAAACCAAACTCATACTGCTCAGTGTTATGCAGAACAGTGACTGTACCACTAAAACAGAATTATCACTGTCCAATTTCATAACTGAGTAACTTGCAGAGTGTACAACTGAGAGCTGCTCAAATGACTGTATGGTAACTGAGCCTTTGAAATTCAGCAAAAATGAGGAAAGCGGTTCCTTTTGTGGAAATGACAAGGGAGCACAAGAAGGCAAACTGTCAGGAGTGAAATGCAGCTCCTTTTGAAAGCTTGTTAAATGATTAATATAAAAAAAACCCCAGGTGATTCACAGCGAAGCTCCACAACTTCTTTATGATAGGGGCAAAAGGGAAGGCGGGTGGAGAAATAAACATGCAGCAGCTCCAAGGTGAGCAGCAATCCAGGAGGGCATGGTATTGTTTTCTGTCCCAAAACCTCAGATCACATCTTTCCTGAGCCCTACAGACGTGAGTGCAATCATGACAGCTTTATCAAGTCTGGTTGGTCTCTGGAATTGAAATAACTCCAGGCATTCTGGGTTTAATATCATGCTCATGGTTTGGAGATTTCAAAGACACAGGAACAACAGTATTAAAAGGGTTGGACTGTCAGCAGCACTGGGAAAAGCCAGCACCAAGTACAACTGACATCATGGTTGCCTTGAAAACAAAAGCAGAAATAAACCTGCGAGAATGCGAATTCTGTGCCTGTATTTTTATGAAAACTAGTTTAAATTAGACAGCAAAGCATTTCCCCTCTGCTTCCCCCACAGCCACTACCCTGACTCAGCTATGCTTTTATTTCCATTAATGTGGAGATAGGTTATAATATCTTTCCTGAAGCCCATTTGGAGTGGCATAGGATTGTTTACAGAATGACATCATGTTTAAAGGAAGAAAATTTGGCAAAACTTTGACCTGTATTCTCCTGAGCTTTCAGTTTAAGAATTCCTACATGGCTGAATATTGAGGCCAGGCAGGCTGAAGCATAATGCAGTGCTGCGTACACATCACATAACAATCATTCCTTCTGTCTGGTAATATATGACAAAAACACAAAGGTAAAAGGTAAATGTACCACTAATGCATCCTAGGACCTCCAGATTTGCAGTGAACTCTTTTTTGCCGTAAGTGAAAGGCCACCTCTGACAGGCAAACTGTTGGCAGAAAAAATACAGAGGAAGATATGTCACATCCTTTTAGCATGGTCAGTGCACTGCTGCTACCTGAGGAAGGATGCAGAGATTTAATTAAATTTTTGTTGCTGCTCCTTTGAAATACAGATTTCCTCCGTGACATGCTGCATTGCATCAGCTCCTGTGCACCAGCCCAGGTGGGAGTGGTGCAGGAGATGCTCTCAGTGGGGGCATCACATCTTATGGCGCCATGTCCTAGCACTGTCTATATTCCCATGAGATTGAGAGGGAACAGGGAGCCCCTTGGTGTTCTCCTGGATCCCTCCAATTTGCCCTGTTAAATTTAACTTGTAGCAAAGAATCACTTAAAAACTCATCACTTAAAAAAAAAAAAAAATCACTTTCCTTCCAGAATAAATCTCACACTTCAGTACATTGCCTGCCAGAAACAAACACACAATTAGAATAAAACACCAACACTTCTGTTCACAGTTTGGATATTTCCATTTGGCAAAAGGAGGTTTCTCAACATAGTTTGTGAACAGGAATGGTAAGACACCACCTGCCCACCACTCAGATAATACCCATCCCCATCTCCCTACTCTCTGGACCTCAGATAATTGCATAAAGAATGCCCCTCTGCTATCTACAATAAAACAGTCTCCCTCAGCTTCAATGAAAACTGAAGTAACTTTGTACTTCACCTCCTTGTTCTAGCTAAGTATCTTTAGGAGCAGCTCAGCAGGACGGTCCCTTTGGATTCAGAATCTCTTCCCTGTCAACATTAATTCATCTCTCTGTCATGGTTCACACGCTGACATTCATTTCAAATGAGAAGAAACTGTTCTCTGAATCTTATTAGATTTATAAACCCATTTTTCACCACTGTTATTTCCCTGACATGTGAACTGTCTGTATGTCTTACCCATAAAATTAGTTCTTCAGAGGTACCACCAAAGCAAGATGGACTAAAGGCTTTGTTTTCCCTAAAACTTCAATAGATTAAAATCTCCTGTAACACCTAGGCAGATGTATTGCATACTTTCATTGAGGAAAAATGGAAGGAGGTTTTGCTACCCTAGAATAACAGACCATTTTATTTATTTTATACCAGACTTATTCCTATACTTTAGAAAAGTTCCAGACAGGAACTAACATTTTTCATGTTGGCCAGAACACACTCATATAGGGTGCATTATAAAAACGTGTTCTACCGTGTGAATGAAATTCAATGCAGCTTATCCATAAGCACAACAAAGATTGAGGAAGATATGATGGTTTTATTTCTGGCTCTTATTAGGGGGCCACACATGATCTGAGATAAATATATCTTAATAATGACTTACAGTGAGAGATCTGGTACAGAAGCATTCCCACCAGAAATTTTCATGCTATAAAATGTACTGATTTTTGGCAAGTGGTAGATCTCCATGAATATTGCAGGCATATGAGATTCTGCCTCTATAGTCAACATCTGCCATATTACTATTTAAAAAATCCTGACAGCTTTCTAGTGTATTCTTTATTTAGTGTTGTTGAGTCCTTCCTTCTCCCTTCAAAAATCCCAAATCATCCCCCAAAGGGTAAGACTGGCCATGACATGAGACAAAAGCAAAGATCAGAGAAATTCTGTTTTAGTTGTCTTTTGATCTCTCTCTGCCTGCTGTCCCTGTGCCAAACCTCAAAGAGTAGGATCTGGGCACCTGCCCCCACCCTGAAGGCATGTCCAGCAGGTCCAAACAGCAAGTCACACTCCTCCCATCATTCTCATTCCAAAATAATCTCCTTTTTTCCCATCCCGATGTTAGCACACAAATCGGATTCTGCTCTGTGCTCTGAAATACCTTCTTTTTTTTTTTTCTGTCCCACATTTACGTGCGCCTATAAAAAACCTAAATTTGCAAGTGTTACATGACCTACTGACCCAGTTCCCCATACCAAGGGGGAGCACACTCGGGAGAGATGACTGGCATTTCAGCGTGGCTGCACAGCCCTGGCAGTGCTGTGGGGCTGCTTCTCTCCCGTTTGCTTTTCAGTGCATGACAGAGGATTGAAGCCTGAGCAGTGCCCAACACTCAGTGTGCACTGAAACTGTGCTGTGGCACAGTTCAAACTGTGAATCCTTTGGGAAAGAGCCTGGAACTGGGAGGAGCAGCTCTCCTCCCCCAGTCAGAAAAGGTTACTTTTTTCCAAAGAACAAATGGTGTGAATGCATTCCTGAATGAGTAGTAATTATTGAGCCCCTTTCTTGGTGGCAACAAACACCTACCTCTGATTTTTAAGAGGTTTTAATTAAGTCTGTTTTAAGCCTAAAACAAACCCAAGAAGACAACAGAAAGTAAGGCTGAGATTGTACCAGACCCTTCCCCACCGTGGAGCACTGCAGTCCTTCCTGCACTCAACTTTGATGTGTGGGCATTGACAAACCCAAGCTCTGGTTGTCAATATAACTCTTGGCCACTGGCAAAATAAGCAGGAGCCAGAGGCCAAAGCCCAGTGCTCTCAGCCATCTCTCCTCTCCAAGCAGAACCACCCTTCATTCCACCCAACAGTGCATCACTTCAGCTGAGACATTTAACACAAGGGCTGCACATCCCATTCCCCGACATTAACAAGTCACAACCACCCTTTTACACTGTGCACTTCTGAACTGAGCCTTAACATTGCTCCAGAGGAAGCAACAACAAGCTTCGCTCTCTGCTTGCTGCAAAGCCGTGGATCTCACCAATGTCACAAAGACTCACCTACACTGCACAGAAAAAAAACAGCACTGGCAAAATCTCATGCATTGGACAAAACATCCTGATAAAAATGAGATTTGCATGTTAAAAGGAGCCAGTGCCATTGTTCTGGAGAACGCAGTGGTTTCTGTTGTATCAGCTGCATACTAGAACAGGCAGCCATGCTAAACTAACACGTGTGCACACGCTCACTGACAGTTCAGAGACACCTCCTGTATCACTTCCTGTCTTCGTGCAAATTCTGCAATTTCTTTCTCCCCAAACAAGCTTCATTTTAAATGCAGAGGCATGAGAAGGCTGAATCTGCCTGCTTTTCTCATGTCAGTCTCAGAATTTCTCTCCCTAGCTCAGCAAAGGAGGAGAGGGCTCTGTGTTTCTGCATGTGGTGGTGCTCTGAACCAGACACTAAACAAAGGTGCCTAAATGCCTCAAACCAGAAGCCATTTCCATAGTGACACAAAACAGTGCTTCCTTGGGACTCAGTTATGCAAAACCAGACCTCACAGACCACAGTTATGGAGGGCAATATTAATGGCTGGGTTACAAGCACTGAATCAACAAGTGAATTATTTATACACATATTAGGATTTTTGTCCCTATTCACACGTGTAATTCCAAAAGAACTCTGTACATCCACTGAGGTTTCCCTATCTTTATACAGGGGAAATTGAGACCTGAACACTTTCCCAGGGAAATAAATTTTAAAAATAGGTCTACATGCAATAAAAAGATGGTTGAATACTTTCCATTTATATATAATCAGTATAAAACCTCTGCAATGCTTTCATAATGCAAGTGTAGTTTTTAGACAATTCAAACACCTGACATGGAACTAAGAGAACATCCTTCATCTGGACAATTAGGGATCCATGACAGCTAAAGAAGAGAGGCACAATCACACTGCGAAGCAGCTTCTCTGCAGTGTAGAGCCATCAAGCAGGATTCTCCACTCTTTAGAACAAGTTAATTATAAGCAATTTATCTGAAGTTGGAAGTGTGATTTTGTTGTAAATCTTGTGCAGCAGAGTGATCAGTGGAACTCAGTCTATTTCCAGAAAATTTGCACGATGATAATGAATACTTAAAATCTGTCCTTGAAAATTATTTTGCTCTGTTACTGCATACAAATGCCCAATATTGGCTTAATCTACATTAAATTTCCTTTTTACCAATGTCTGCAAGGCAGCATACTTGTGACTGGCAGCAATGTCATAACCAGTTGCTGTGGCTGATGTGCTGTTCTTCTAAAGCAATCACTGGCTGGCCCAGAGGCAGCAGCCCAGCCTGGGGCAGCTCCTTCTACTGCACTAGGGCAGAATCACAGAGTGAAAATGCTGATGCAATTCACAGTGTCCCTCTTGTCCCCTTGAGCCTCCCCGTTATCAACAGCTACAAGAAACTGAAGAGCACCAGTCCACCATCATTACAAGTGAGCCTGGGACATTGCTGCAATTAATCTTCTGGAATCGATAAGGTACACTTTGATAACCCACTGACCTGCCAATAAGAAGAGCACAAAGAAAAATGAACAGAAAGTTTTAAAAGCCTTTAGGTGATGATGGTTTTCATCAACACAGACAGGCCAGTCAGAACAGCAGTGGGTTTTTTAAGTGGGTATATTTCACAGAAATTGTCAACCTTTTGTTTCAGATCTAGGTTTATTCAGTTGACACATCAGTACCATATTGAATATAGTTTTAGTACTCAGCTTATATAACATATCAGTGCTATAATTTTCCAGTGTTCTCTTTAAGAAGTTTTGGGCCTTGAAGAAAGAAATTCAAGGATTTACCTTCTTTAGGAAACATTGGCTGTCTTTTCTGATTCAAAAAGAAATTAATTCAAAATCTCAGAATTCACCACACAGTAGAAATTCTATTTTTCAGAACCTCCAGAATAAAAAAATATCTATTTCTTAAATAGCTTCATTGTCTCCCTTTCTGCCATGGGAACAGCATTATACATTTATAGGAAATTAAAGGAACATATTTTAAAGACACAAAAATAAACCTACCCAAATAAACCAGTGATAGGAAGCTAGCTCCTGGCAATTTTGAAAAAATGCACTGTGTTGCCAAGACTTGAGATTTTATAGGGAGCATTTAGATTGTGAATCATGCTGCAGAAGGTTTAATGAAAAGATCCAGCTGTCAAGTAATTTTGGAAGAGAAGAAATAGGAAAGAAAATCACCTTGAGCTGGAGGAGAAATACACTGAAATGCAAACTCAAAGACATGGCATAATAGATACAGCCCTACACGCAACTGCCAGGAAGATTTCTGTGTCATTATAGATCCTGTCTAAAAACAGGTTCCCCACTACCACTAGATCATGAAGCACCACTGGCCACCAATTCAATTCCATTGCTTCCAGAAGATTTGCCAGGCTGCTGCTACCAGATTCTCCATGGGACTGATATCCATAGTGTGCTCTGAAGAGTTCTTCCTTCACACTTCCTCAGGGAAAACACATCTCACTTGCCCTGCTTCTGACTTAGGCCTGGCAGTCGAGTCCCCACAGCATCACACCCGACCCAGGCAATCTGCCCAGCCCTTCTCACCTTCCTGGCTCCTGGCCCAGGCTGTGCAGAACCATTTCAGTATCTCTGCTCTTGCAATGCAGATAGGTCCCAAGTTACCCAGAGGCTTCTAGACTTCATGCACAGAGTTGTACCATGGCTCCCATGATAAAATATCCAGCCCCTAGGTATGCTGTTAGAAGCTTTTGGATCCAGCAGTCCCTAGACAACCTTCACAGACAGCCCATGCATTGGCAGTTCCACTGATCTCTGCTGGCTGTGACTGCCAGATGCAGCCTGATGCCAGCCAGGAGGAGAAACCAAGAGTTCTGGAGCTCCTGCACCATGGTACAAAGGCCTGTGTAATCTGCTGCCAGTGGGCATTTTTTCCTCTTTGTGTAGAAGGGAATACATTTTCACAAATGAATTGAACAGGAAAATGCAGATTATAGCTTCAGGACTTGCTAATGGCCATGTAAAGGATGATGAAAATAAGAGTAGACCTGATTTTTTGTTGCCTGTCTCATGCTTTTGTTATTTAAAAATAAAATTGGCATTACTCAAAGTACAGTTATTATTGCCAACTTTGAGCATATTTCTTACCAGGTTTAATTAATTGTCAGCTTTCTCCCTGTTTTAGCTTAATATTTCACCCTACATAGGATTTTAGTCACTCAGCCCAAAGGAAAAAACCCAGTATGCCCAGAAAGCTATTCCTTCCAACAACCAGACAAGTCACAAAACTGTAAAAAGTAAAACAAAATTATAATTTAAAAAACACCCTGGGACAATGCTTCCTAAGTGCTCATTATCAACATGGACTCTTAATTTATTCCTAGCTGTTTTACATCAGTACTGAACTTCATGCCAAACTTCAGAACAACGACATCCAACAGAGCTGGAATTTGTATGGGAAAGCACTAGGTTTTTATCCCGAAGGCCAAACAAGTAGCTGTTTGGAATTCAGCTTTGGCCTGACTATTCCATTACCACACTTAGTTTTAAAGCAGTTCAAGTAAAACTATATGGGACAGAGAGGTCACAGAATACTGCTTTTACCTGCAAAATTTCTTACTGGATTCTCTGGATATTTCCCATGACAAACAACATAACTGTATTTTTTCAACATATTTGCACCTAAAGTCGTTTTTATGTGCAAAGGCTTTTCAAAAACTCTGAACTGCCAGTATTTTAGGAACAGCACAATAGAGGAAGAGAATACTCTTGAAAGGAATACTGGAGAACAAATTGCTTCTTAGATGAAGAACATCACCTGAGCTTTGATTTCTTATAGCTGATACAGGCCCCTGGCTTGCAAGGTCTCTGCTGAAAGCCTTCACTTGCAGAAAATACACTGACCTCCCTGAGATGAATAAAAGGAAGAGCTGAATCTTAAAAGAACTGTGCATGTACACAAAGGTTAACTTTGATGGTACAAAGCCAGTGTTCAGGTGTTTAATCATCATCTTCCAAAGCTGTCTTGGAGGAAGGCAAGCATAGATACCCAAGAACAGGAAAACTGAATGGCTTCCCAAATGCCAGTGTGCAAAGTCCAGCATTTTTATCACAATTTTTCTGGCTCTTCTTCTTTGCAATAATTCAAGAAGAGTCCGCTACATTGAATTTATCCCTTGGCAAAATGGATCCCATAAAGCTTTCAAAGTGAGGAACAGAGGATCCAGCCATGTACTTACATCAAAACTATTTTAGACACAAGGCCTGAATCAAGAACTGCTGCACTGGACAAACCCCATGAACTCTGATGGCCACTCTCAGCCTCCAAGTAACCTTACTGTGTTTGATAAGAAGGGACAACCCCACACATTTTGAGCCAAGGCTGTTCAGAGCATGTGCTTTGTTGTGATCTTTCACCTTGTAAACATCACTGCCTTTGGATTACCATGAAAAACACACCAACTACTGCATGCAAACACACACAGAGGTTCAAAACGCCAACCCAGTGAGCTTAATGTGGCCCAAGATCCTTGAGAACAGCTCCAAAGACCTGAGAGCAGCTTATCCCATAAACACAGATGACAAGCACCACCTTGACTTAAACCATGGACAGCCCAGCTTCACATTTAAAAAAATAAAATACGAGGGGGGTTGTTTTTCTGGGTGACCTTGAAGAACGTGGGTTTTGGCAGGGGTGGGAGAACACCATGGGACAGGGAGCGAGCCAGCTTCCACTTCTGCTTCATTTCACTGCGAGACAATGTTTGGTTAGTTTGGATGAGAAACACCGGCTCTGTTTCCCATTAGGGCTCCAGGCTCTCCAGCGCATTGCGAGTGCCATCTGCAGGTGGAAATCCGCACCGAGTCCCGGCGAAACGTGGATAAACCTGAGCCACGGGAAATCTGAACTGCACGTCTGAGGGAAGAGCTCGTAAAGGCAGAAAGGCTGCAGAAATGCTCGTTTCAGGCCATTCACAAAACCGCTCAGATTCTGTGGCAGCAGAATGCAAAGGGTTGTCAGAGCAGCTTCCCAGGACCTTCCCTATTTCTGCAGCACAGAAGGTAGCAATCCTTTGTGAGCAGAAGAGAATGCTGAGAAGGCCACCTCAACCTCTGATTGCTGGGAATGCCAGAAGAGAGGAAAATTATCTGTGACCCTCTCTCCATATACAGAGAAGAGGAGAAGGGCTTCCAACACATGCAGTTCAGCTAGATAGCACCAAAATGTTGAGAGACTTTTCCAACTGGAAGGCAGGCTGTTTGCAGGATAAAGCCCTGAATAAGGAAAAGTTAGAGAGCCTAAAATGAAATTATCTTGTGATTTACAACCATAACTGGCTGGACTACAGTTATCTGATTTGCAAAAAATAACTCCAGCCAAGCAAAGAGATCGTCATTGGAACACTGTAGCTACATCCAGAGTGTCATTCCTTTGGTGATGTCTTGATAATGCCTGGCTACAAAATTATAGTGCACAGTAGGCACTGTGCTGTGCCCAGGTTGGCACTTTCACAGTGGCAGCCTGTGAACAGTACCAGCACTGACTGAGAAACAGTTGCAGGTATATACAAGATAACAACCTCCCTCCCAGGAGCTCAGGCTTTTTAATCCAAATTCAAACATTTGCCATCTGTGCATTCCATGTAGTATAAATACAGCCAGAAAAATTGCCAGAGCTTTGTCTAAACAGCAGTTACGAGAGAAAGAGACCCCAAATTACATTTCCTATTGCCCACAACACAGCGCTGTAAAATCACTGACATTTTCCTAGCACAGCTGTGTGCAGCAATGTGATCTATTTGGGCCATGCCTGATTGAATCATTACATCCAGATTTATCAATCTGCAGTTTTTAATCAGACATAGAGGGAGCACGTTCCACCTCTCAATCTAGTGCCTTGGCAGGTCAGTCAATCAGAGCATTTCTCAGCAGGGCAATCCCAGACACAAGACTCTGGTTTACATGCAGTAAGATGAAACCAGGAATGTTTTGCCCCCTGTTAAAAATGTCAAGAAGACTCCTGAAAATTGCTTCTAGTCTGACCTTTGCAAATGCCTTCCTGAAACAGTAAGATAAGAATAAATGTATCAGAACCAAAGAAAGTGGATTTTCGAGAATAAATTTATACTGTATGGCAGGCTAAGCATTTTTATCAGAGAACTGCCAATAGGAAATACTATTGCCTATATTGTCAAGCTCACCAGGTGTGTCAGGAGAACACTTTTTATACTGTTTTTCGTAAGAAAAACGAACATAACCCTTTTTATTGCCATTAAAGCTAGTAATTAACATCCTGATGAAGGGAATGGGCAAACTCAAGTTTTTTAGGATAGTGGCATATGTACTTTATTATATGGTTATATTGGGAAAAAGTCCTGCCAGCTATCCACCCTACCCATGGCAAAGATGTTTGCTAGCTTGAGAAAAATAACAAATATTTAAACTTAAGAGTTAATTTCCAACCAACTCTGAAGTGTTAAGCATAAAGAAGGGAATTAGAAAGAATAAAAATTGGTCATAATCAGAGTAGAGAAATTTATTCCCCAGCTGCAAAATCAACCCCACTAGAAGTTTCTGCAAGAGACTTCCAGGTGTGATAAATTTATAGCCTCTCCTCTTACCCTGCCCAAAGCAAAGAGTATTGTATTCTCAAGTCCTTGACCTCAGATAAAGCCTGAGATTCCTTTCATTTTCCTTCACTGTGTGTCCCCATGTCCATTTGCCAGCACCACATTCCAGTGTCACACTGCAGACAGGCCTCATAAATTAGCAATGATATTCTCATGTGAGTGCATCAGAGCAAAGTGTTCCTGTCAAAGCTGTTAGCAAGGAGCTAGGTTCACTTTTGTCAATTACTTGTAATTAGGATGCACCATAAACTTCACATTCACAACAGTCCAGGCAGAGCATTGAGATGCTCAGTGATTGTACCCATCAGCTGTAAAGGAATCCAATTCAGAGAAACCTGAGAGGTTTTATAAGCACATAAATGACATTTATCCCTTTCCTCTGCATCCCCCTTTGTAACACCCACCTTCACTTGAACACGTGGTCACCCAGTGAACAAGATTCATTGGCTCTGAATTTGGCCTTGGGAAGTGAAAGGAAATGTGTCCGAAGTTATTCACAGAGGGATGTGTTGAAATGGTATAGAAGGAGGCCTGAGAGGGAGGTTAGAAAAGCCTTCAGCAAAGAAATGATATTCTGACTAACCCTAGTACCTACAGATGCAAACTGCACACTGAAAGGTTCCTCAACACTGATGAGGGGATGTATCTCCAAATTCCATCAGGCCTGGGAGCAAGCCTTTAATGAGATGTTGTTTCCATGCTTGCTCTCATTTCTAGTGCCAGGACCCTGTTATTTTTCTGTCTCTTCTAACGTCTCCTTTATTTGTTTTCTACATCTCTAGTTAAGTAGTACTCAAGAGAGGAGGTAGAAAAAAATGCTAACTAGGATCCAGAAAATGAGAGATGTAATGGGAATTATGGAGATAATGTATCAGAGTACGGGGATTTAGAAAATATTAATGACACAAAGGATGTGAAATCACCTTGTTTCAGATCCTGTATATTACATGATCATAATTTTCATTTGCTAGCCCAGTATGGCATCCAGTAACAGCTGACTCAGGCACTCATTCTGGAAATAGTGATTTTAGAATGAAAACTAACACTAACTTGTGGTTTTGGATGAGGCCTTGCAGAGTCATGGTTTGCAACCTCCAGCCTAAAATCCATTTTATTAAAGTTGCAGAAATTTAAATTTTTAGAAATTCAAGCCTATTACCAGAAAGCTTAAATCCACAGGTGGTCCCATGAAATTTTAGAAACCCACCAATGCAGAACTGCTGCTTTCAGTGAGATTTGTCAATGGTATGTAAGGATTTCCCATCACAGCTGAATGGTAACACCAAAATTCATTAGCAAGCCAAACAATAGGATACTCCATCAAGAGCTGAACATCTAATGAAAAGAAGAATGTTGTTAATCTGAATTTCCAACAGCATCGATAGGAAAAGATTTTTAAGGGATTGGTATATAAGACCATATTAACAGAATTAAATATGTTGAATATGGTTAAGAGGCACATAGGAGAAGATAGGCCAACATTCTACAGATATTTCAGGGTTGTTGATTCATCCCGTTTCCTGGGAATTATCTCCTCAAAAGAGATAAATAAGACTACAGGGATATAAACAAGGGAATAATACCAAAAAAAGAGATTGAAAGAAATATAAATTCACTATGAGGGAGAAGAGAAGAAGTTTCTCATCAGTAGCTGCCATCAGGCAGTGAAATATTTTCTCTGAGGAAACAGTGAAAGTGGTATGTCCCTGCTACTGGAAATACCTCAAACTAAACTAGGCCAGCACATGGGAAAGGTTTCACAGAAAACCAAAACTAAAATCTCGTAAATTTTTATCTTGTGCCACAGTGAAACACTTGAGCAATAACCTGCCCTGTGTGCATCAAGAAGACAAAGCATTCTGCTTTACATAGATCAATCAAGAGTTTATCCAAAATTCCCAAAGGAGAAGTACCTTTACAGATTATCAGTCACAGGTAGAAGATGTTTCAAATCTAGCCCAAAATGGTAACATGGTCTGACAGTCAGAGTTGAGACTGGGTAATTTCTAACCATGGATACTTCGGAGAGAAAAAAATCTATTCAATCCATGGAAGAACTTATCAAAGGTCCACGTTCTTTTAAATTCTATAAAGAAGGACAGGATGTATGTTTGACTCAGCTTTGAGGAATAGTTGTAAGATTTTAGCTTCATACCAAATTCCTGGAAAAATCTTGCTTACAGTGTTCTATGAGGAAAATTAATAGTAATAACAATAACAATTTCTTCCTGTAATGATTACCTCTCAGTCCAAAACAAAAAATCCCTTCCACATAATGCACTGAAGGAGAGGAAGGGTACTTGTTCTTACTGCAAACACACTCTGGTGCTTCCCCTGCTTCTTGATTGCTGCTTCCCACCTTATGCTCAAGGCCCTCAGTCTCCACCATAGGAGTTGAAATTTATTTTTTCATTGCTCTCACTCATAACCATTCTCCTTTATGTCCCAACAGTTTGTGCTACTTTCCTGTAAGCTGCTTGTACTTCCTCATAGGCTTTGACACCTTTCATCAACCCAGTGCGGTGATTTTCTGATTGTAAGTCTTGCCACTACCCTGCCCTGCAGTGTCCATGCTGACTTCCAGGAGACAGCTCCAAATGATTGAAGAGAGAGCAGCATGACCCAAAACAGTGATAGTTTTTTCTGAATATGCAAAAGGAGTAACAAAAATCAAGCCAGCAGAAGTCTCTGGTTCAGCCTCTTACCTGTGCTACCTCTTCAAAATCATCATGTCTTTTCTGCAGCGCACGTGCTCTGTGTAGAGACTTCCCCACTCCTGTGTGTTTGCTCAGAAAGGCTTCCCCATGATTTTCAATCCAGTCCAGTACCTGCCAGAAAAGAAGAACATCCAGTTACCTCTCCTGTCTCAGCAGCACAGAGAAATCCTGTGAGGGTGGGGATGGAACAGCTGCAGAGGAATGCCTTGTGCTTGCTATGGCTGAACACATGCAGCTCTATCAAAGTCCATTCTGACTGGAGAGAAGATAAATGCTCATGGATGCTACTGCTAAATTAGGTTTATTGAATTTTTGCTGTTCAATTTATTTTGAAGAGTAGCTTAGTTATTTGAGCCTGGCAGATATTAAATATTTACTTTCACATAAATGACTTTTGGGGAAAGGGAATCAGAAATCTGGAATCTTTTACAGGAAGTACCCTCCTCTGATGAGCTTGTGGAAACTGCAAAAGAGCAACAGCTGATTTCACATCTCAGTGTGAGAGGGAGTCCGAAAGCATGCTGGAAGGATCAATTAAAATCTATTTTATGTGGCCAGAAAGCATTATCAGAGCTACTGGAATGAAAAGGTTAAGAGACCTCCACTGCAGACCATAAAATATTGACAGTGTGGACCCTCCAATTCTTTCAGGTTCTTCTATTGAGTTCCAAATGGATCTTTATGGAAAAGTAGGATGACAAATTTGACATTCTGAGAGTTACAGAGGATTGTCTTTTAAAAGCTTGTTATCTGTATGTGCATCATCCATGTGGAGTTTCTTCTCACAATAACACTGACACTAAAATTCAGATCAAGTCTGTCTGGGGTCTACTACAAGCTGGAAAAAACCCCAAACATGACAACATAAGGTTGGGAAATTCCAGGGTGAGATTGGTATTTTTTCTCCCCCTCTTTCCCAACACACAGAAGGTAAGGGAATATATAACACTCGAGCAGCACTGGTATTTCTGTAACAGCTGGGACTTGCTTCAGCACGGAGCCCTGCGCTCCCAGCAGGTTCTGGATCCTCACTGCGGCTGATGCCGATAGGCTGGGAAACAGCGGCTGGAACTTCTGCCACTCCAAAGGGACAAGGCCCTGCAGGCAGCCCCGGGATAGTGACAGTACCACAGATATTATTGGGTAAACCCAGAAACCTACCACTAGAGAAATGGAAGATAGGATTATTTATTTATTTATTTATTTATTATTTCAGACAAGTGAAACTACTTCGTGGCTTGGTTGTACAGAATCTAAACCACCTGGGCTCTGACCTTTTTTTTGTAATGTAGATCCCAGGCATATTTTTATGGGAAGTCCTAAGTACAAACAAAGTTTATATACATAAACTTATGTTCCAACCCTATTTCTTCACAAAGAAAAGCATTTTTAAAATTAAAATGTTGTGCTTACAACCCATTTTTCATCCAGACAGTATAAGTAATTTCACAAAATGGGGCATTTTATGTCCTGCAGGTACATGTATTTGGTACAAGTGACACTGTGGGGATGAAGAAGCAGGACCAGATGTGTTGGCAGTTCAGCCATCACTTCCTGCTTCCCTTTCTTTGACCAGCTTGTCTCCCATTTGCTCTGGGTAGAGAATCCCAAATACATTTCTTCAAATTGCTTGACAGCCATGTGCCAGCTGGTCTGCTAAGAGCTTTTTGGCAATATATTTTTGACTAGGAATGACTATATAACTTGTAGAACAATTGTTGGGGCCAGCCTCCCAGCATTTGTGTCATTAATAATCTGCAAATAATCCCATTAACAACCTCTTTCCTCTTGTCAGGAGTTTTCAACTTATCTATTAAAAATGGAAGCAGAGCCAAATTTAAGTTTGGAAAAAATCTCATCTAATATTCTTTTTTAAATGGCAAATGGCTTTACTTTAAACAATGTTTCATAGTAAATTTTGACATAGTCAAAGTATGTGCTTTTTATTTATTAATAATTGATAGCCACTTACTGTAACTCTATAGAAAACTATTCCAATAACTTTTCATGATTATAGTACTGAAGTAGTCATTAGAAAATAACTGGCTGAACAGTATTTTCTGTTCTTGGAGACCCATGTTAACATATCTGGCCTCTCCAGTCATCAATGAATTTGTTTTCACAACCATTCTGGAAATACATAAATTCTATAATTCCATTTTGCATAGAAGAGGGGAAAACAAAAACATTACATATATACATTATGTATATTATATAAAAAGACTAAGTGAATTCCTGAGTTGTCCCAGGAAACTGGCAAAAGACAAGATGTTACAATGAGGCTCTGATAACCTGATAAACCTAATTAACAAAAGAACCCTCAACATTTAATAAGGTGCTAATAAAGATATGTTTTTCCTTATATAAACCACCTGGATCTAATAAGCTCACAATAATCTGCAAACATAGAGAAATATCACATTTTTGTTTCCATCATAAAAGACGCAGAAAGTTGGCACTTAAAAAAGCTGAGATATGGAATAACTGATGTATGGAATACCTGAGTGAATGAAGCTACAGCAAGAACATAAATCTGTGTGGACACAAAGCACTTATTCTTCAGTGCAAATGAGAAATGTTAAGCAGTCAGTCTGTGGCAAATGCAGGAACAACTCTGAAAGGTCCCATCAAACCTGAAATCACCAGCATTTGTAAACATCTATATGTCAGTATATCTGGAGAAATTTTACTTTACCCTGAAGAAAGAAGATTTCTGTAGAACTACAATAACTGTGTAGTAATTCAAGATAAACCTTTAACATTTTAATTGAGAGCACGGACTGTGTAACTTAATCTACTGCCAAAAATTAACATCCTGAGATACAGGTAGACACTGAAGTTACAGTGACTTAGTTCAAATAATTTAATTATCCCTTAAAAACTTTAGCAGCTTGAAGATGCCATTAAAAGTGCAGTAAAGAGTGTTTTCCAAATTAAATCTTCAGATTTTCTAATTGTGCTTTATTGCCAAGCTATATTTTATTCTAGCTAGGAAAGGGCTGTAATTCATGAATTCTTTGGAATTAAAATGCTGTGCTACAGAAATATCCACCATCTGAGGTGTTTCTTGAAACACAAAATCTATTTTGTAACTCCAGTATAAGCCAGCTCTCTGGGGTGCATTTACTCCTGTGCTTGCTTTGGTTTGAAAGGTGTTTGAGAAGGGCCCTCCCTGGTGCTCTGCAGCTCCTGCACAGCAAAGCCTGGCCCAGCCTGGCCCAGCCTGACTCTGCAGTTGAGTTTCAGGCCAACCACTGCCATGGGGACACACTGCCCATGCAGGCAGCACTGTCCAGTCCAGGCTGCTGCCCATTACATAGTCCTGCTTTAATGAAAATATAGCTGAGGTCAGACTTCAAGATGTCTCTAAGCATGGTGCAGCCATCCCTGCAATCATGTAGGAAGCATCATAAATCACAGACAGCTTCTGAAAGGATTGCAGGATAATAGTCTTGGTATTTTACCTTCACCAGTGGTAAATTTCCATGCTACATCTTACTGACCCAATCACTATTGTCAGGTTTGTTGGGGTAGATGTTTCTGCTGTTCCTCTGCTAAAAATATGTTAATATGTACTTTTTAAAAAATATTTTCATTTCACTAGTTTAAGATCAAAAGCGATAGAAGCCTTATTTGCTATTATGACATGCATGTCCTGTCTCCTTATCTCCTCAGGGGCACAATTACACACCCAACAAAATAAGCAGCAAACCCAGGTCACTGAGAAAATGAAATAAAACTCAGTACAGCTAGAGCAGGCTGACTGTGCCAGCTATTACAGTCATTATATGGCTGGATAACCACATGATTCAAAATGCTACCTGGAGGAAGAATAGCCATAACTGTCCCTGTAGAATGATCTGTGCAACTGTTAAAATAATAATAGTGGCAATTCAGACAGGTTTCATGTGAGCACAGCATTGGGAAGGAGGTGTTTGAAAAGAGCCACTTCCAGAGCCTTCTCCACACTCCTTTTTGCTGAGAATGAAACTCCTGCCTACAGGAAGGCTACGACCTACAGCACAACTAAACTGGAAAAACAAATCCTGCCCAGGAGAGGCAAGGGAAAAACATACTTGAGAGTCCACTGGCAGGGAATGCTGATAGTTTGTATGGGATACCATAGGAAAACATGGGAAGAAAGTGATGGAAGAATGGTTTCAGAGGGAAAAGGCTGAAAAAGCAATCAGGCAATAATTTAGCAAAGTTCTGGGATGATAATTGCTCTTCCTCTAGGCTAATTTGTATGATGGGAATTTGGCAAGATGATTGCATTGGTGCAGCTAAGGTCAAGCCTTCTAAAAACTTTAAAAAAGTTAATTTAATTTTTAAAAAACAAAAAAAAAAAAAAAAAAGGAATGGGGCTCTATTTTAAAAGGGCAAACAGACATTTCAAGGCAGTGCTTTGAAACTGAAGTCTCTTTCTGTAGGTATCTTTCCTAATCAGGAAATGTGAAAACTAAAAAACATCTCATAACTTTATCCAATTTAAATCAAAATCTCCTTGGGAACTGATTCCTTCCTAGCAAGTTCTCATTATATGCACCCATTTTACATGAATCCAAAATTTCAGAGTAGTAAATCCTTTACTTTAAGGAACTGCTGCTGAAGTTAGTTGAAAGACTTCTGTATTTTCACGTCTTTTAAACTATGTTTCTTTTAGCAGAATGAATGAAGATGAAATGAAGATGACTTGGATAAGAATCACAGAATCATTGAAGTCAGAAAGGAGCTTGAAGATCACTGACTCCAACCGCTAACCCAGCACTGCCAAGCCCACCACTAAACCAGGCCCCCAAGATTCTGCATGTCTTTTAAATATCTCCAGAGATGGTGACTCCACACTTTCCCAGGCAGCCTGAACACTGAGGGTTGCTGAAATACAACATTCACTGACCCCTGCCCTTGTGCAACAGGAAGAGATGAGAAGTGTGAGCTGGTGATTAAGATGGAGCATGTGGTACCAGTGGTGACAGAGCACCCCGACTTCTGCATTTGACCCAGGCCATGTCAAACAGCTTCACTGCTCCTGAGTGAGGTGACCCACTGGAGTGCCTTGGCCAAGGGTATCATTAATCTTTTTTTACCCTAAGACCCACTGTTGTTGCCATAGTGACTCTTTAAAACTAGGTTACTCTGAAAACCGAAAATAAATTATACCATTTTACACTTCAAGCAGTTGAAGTCAGATCTTGATCTTAAAACAGTACAAACCTGGTATAATTCAAAGGTTTAACTCTTTGTTAACAGAGTTGTAATAAATTCCAGAGCAATTCCACCTAATTTATTCAGCTTTAAATGAGGCTCCATTTCAAATAGGTACATAAACATTGCCTAACTTTAAACACATGGATAAAGACTCTAAAATCTTGTAGTGAAAGGAAGCCAAGCAGTATCAAGCTGCCACTATGAGCACTTTCTTGCTTGCTCTTGAGACGTTATGGACTAACTGAATTCTGGTGTGACACCAGGAATTCATATGGCACTTCAAAACTCACAAGAATCAAACCTTATCTTTACTTTTTCTGTAGCTGCTATTATGAATGCTTAGTAGCTGCAAGGCCTGCATATCTGAAACTCCTATTCCAGAAGCTCTGCCCTTGCCAAGCCTGCTTTTTGTAACCAAGAAATTAAGTTTAAAAGTTCAGGTTTTAGATCATACTGTACATCCAAAGCTTATTGTAAATGTTTTGTTCCATTGCACAGCAACAAAATCCAATCCTTTCTGTCAAAGCCCTTCAAAATGGTACAAGCCTAGTTAGTAATACTTACTAGATGTATTAGATTTTGCAAATACAAGACAGAATCTTTTGGCAGAAGATACTTCATTTTCTTGTAGCAGAACTAGAAGCCACACATCCTATATGCATTTATGAACAACACAGCTCAAAGAAGATGTGCCCTCAGGTTACCCACAAACCACTCCTTTATTGGGAGGCAAAAAGGCCTTTAAGAGATACTTCGCACATTTGCCAGGGAGACCACTGACTATGAGTAGAGGCAGCAGCCAGTGTGGGATTGTCGGCTTCCATCTCCTGGAATTCCATCTAGTGGATAATGCTGTTCTGTGCAGGATGGCATGGCCAGCCCAACCCCTGGCCTGCTACTAGGCCCTCCAGAACTTGGTGTCAGCAACAGCACCAGGGAAGACAGAACTAACACTGAGAGTTAGGAGAAAAACAAAATGAAAAATCCCCCCTAACTCACAACAACTCAAGGAGACTTAAGAAATACTAATCCTCTGTAATGAATAAAATGCACACACAGTCTGATTTAAATCAGTTTCTTCTTGTATTACAAATCATTGCTGAAAATAGATTCCCTTTCCCTATTATCCCTGGCCCTGTCACAGCAGGGTAATGTCAAGTAAAGGTCTAGCTGAGAAAATACACTGAAATACAAAGGAACTTATCCTCTGGCTTTTCCTGCTATTATTAATGGTTTATAATAGAACCCAAAACAAAACTCAGTCATTCTCATCTGTGGTTTTTACCTCCTAGTAAAAACTGAGTTCTCTTTTCACTTCTTTCTTCATTATAAATTCATGTTGGTGGCACAATAAAATATAGTTACAAAATCTTTTAAAGATGGGGTTCACACCTCATGTTTAAACCAGAAACATCAACTTTGGCTCCCAATAAATGATTTTTATTTCCAGAGGCACCTATATCTGACTCTAAAACTCAGATCTTGTTCCCACTGAAAGCCACAGTGAAATTTCAACTGCCTTGAGCACACGTGGATGAAAGACTCGATGCTTGTCAAGTTAAGAGGCAGGAACTAGTTGTGCATCCAGCAGGATCTGAGTCTCTGGACACACATCTCAACACCATGTTCTATTCTCCATGTAGCAACTTGTGAACATGTGTAGTTCCTGGGACAGCACGTCCCAAGCTGCACAGGTTGAAGCAGGTAAGTGCAGTCCCCATGGACAGGTACAGCCCTGCTGATGCAGCTCAGCAGCACCAGGAGGGGAAAGGGCCTTACTCTGCTCACTGCCTTTGGTCAAATACGTCAAATCATGGAAGAGTTTTAAGAAATAAGCAAAAAGCAACAAGGATTTCAAACCCAAAGTAGACTGAAATTGGAGTGATTTGGTTCAATGCCCAGCATGGCAGTTCAGCAGATGACTCAACGTCCCTGCCTCCATTCACTTTTCTAAAATGACATCAATCACATTTACAGTCAAAAAAAGCAAGGCTGAGAGATAAAGTGGAAAGAAAGCTGCCTTCCACTTTAAGTTTTTGCAGCCTCTAGAAATATGTGGCTCCAAATTTGATTGGGGATTTTAGGAACCTTTTCCACTAAAGAAACATGCTGAAATATTATAAATAATAAGCAACATGATGGCAGCTGTACAAAAGGGAACAGGCAATCCACTGAAAGGCAGGGCTTCAAAATCAGGTGTAAGCTGCTTCAAAACCCCTCTGGTACAAATGTCTAACTGCTGAGCATATATCTATAAATCCTGAAATACCATAGCTTGATCTGTCTATGCAGAAATGACTAATTATTCTTCAGAAAATAATATAACCAGCCTACCAAGTTCTTCTGTATTTTATTCAGCTCAGACATTAAGTAGCAACAGTCGCTTATTTCAAACTGTCTTGAGACATGGTGTATCCCACTATCACCAGACAAGGAATCTGAGGTTTCAGAGGGTTTTTTGAGTATGTTTGTTTGTTTGAAGATGTAATTGAGTGAATAGAGCTACAGACTCATTAACATAGCCTGAAGAATCGACAGAAAGGATGAATTTTTATATTTCTTCATTCTTTTCTCAAGAAAGAGCTCTCTTAAAACACTACAACACACAATGTTTCCTAAAGTCAGTCAAAAAATTTTGACCACCGTTTTGCCTTTCCTTTTCACCACAACTCCTCTGTGTGGTATGTGTGGACTCAGCTGTGCCTGGGTCTCTTTCAAAAGCCAGAGAATTAATGCAGCTGCTATTAAGTAGGAGTTTTTAATCACGCCCTGCTTTTGCTCTCTAATTGTAGCTATTCCAAATACCACCACATAATTAAAGAGGTCTTTTCAAAAGAAAAAACATGCAGTCCCATTTACCCTTGGAGGGAAAAACAACCTTACAGACCTATCAGTATTTTGCTGCATACTGCAACTAAATTAACGAGGGGAATTAAATGCAGAGCCAATTAAAACATTTTTTTTAAACTTCCTTTATTCCCTTGTCTGCATTCAACCAAAAAAAGAAGTCCCTATGAAGATTGTAGGTGTTTTTATGAGCTTTCTGGACATTATGTTAAAGTTTCATCTCTACACAGTTTCTCATTTTAACAACAAAAACCTAACCTCTGTAGTTTAAAGCGCCACTAGTTTGTCAAAACAGAACATCCATGTTCTGTTTTTGCAGTGGGGGCTGCCTTATCAGTATTAGCACAGCTGATACTGCTGAACACATCTGAGTAAATTATACAACTACTGAGATGTGGGTCCAGAAGGGTGTCAGGAAAGTCTTGGATATGCAAAAATACATGTATACAGTCTTATTCACACTTCTCACTGCTTCTAGCACCCACAGATATCCTACAAGCCCATCTGGAAACAGGTCTGTAGGAGTTTATCCAGAGAAGACAGTGCCTGCAGCAGGATCCTTGTTCATCAACAGCTTTGGCAGTGGAAAACACTACAGAATAACAACTCCCTCAACAACCCCCTCCGTAGAAGTTTCTATTGCAAAAATATGCAAACTGGTTATGAAGGGGCTGCAGAGTTAACAGATGACTAAGTGAAGGCATCCTAAATACCTCCCATAGCAATGGACTGCACACCAACAAGACTGTTCACAACTTTTCTAGCAGAGACTCAGAGGTTGATGGTGAGTTGCTGCAGCATTGCTCTGCCATTCCCCACACACCTCCAAGAACTTTCACATTATTGTAGACCCACAGATGTGGGCAATAGTCACAATTATTCACCTGCCCTCAGATATGCCACCCTCCATGGGCAATATGGCTGCTCCCCTCATGCAATGATGAGGGACACGCTGCTCCCACAGAGCTGTCCCACCTGAACTCCTTACCTTTTCACAGGCTTATATGGCAAAAATAACCTTGTGTCTTCTTTCTGCAGATGGCTTTTATGTACTTGTACAGTTCTTCACATCTATAAAAGTATCCTGATGGTTCGAAACTGATAGGAGCTTGGAGAAGAGTGAGCATACAACGTGTTCTGGTCCCATCCACCTTCTTGTAAAGAAGAGTTGGTCCCAGCTCTAGTAATTAGCAAAATGTAGAACTTAGTTATGTCTCTCTTGGAAACAGCACGTTCAGTTCTGGGTTCTGGAAGAGCAGGCTGGGTGTAGGCTGGGCATTTTGAGAGCAGGACTTGTCCCTTTCCCCTCGGCACTGCCTGAGGCCATGCAGCCCCAGCCTGCTCCTTCACTAAGTGCCATCATCTGGGATGTGAGCTCCCCAAAAAGGAGTGGGAACATACACCCCATGCCTCTCTTACCCTGAGGAGGAACTTCTTTCAACCTAACATTGCTTTCCTTAAGTTCACATTCATCAAATGCACTCAACTTATCTTTCATTTTCTCGATTAAATATTTTACTCCATAAAACTTGGCAACTGCCTCTCTAAAAACATTCCAAGTAAGAGAACAATAGACAGACAAATGAAGAACTAATGTTTCTTCCTTAATGCCTGGATTGTTATTAATGTTCCCAGAATACTGTTTTCAAGAAAATCAAGGAAAGAAAAAACATGTCTTCAAGTTAAAAATCTTGTATTCTTTAAATGCTGAACTTCTTTTAGACAAAATTTCAAAGCTGAGTGTAGGTGGAGAAGCTATAAATAACCACATTTGTGCATGTTCCTTCTGCACAAGACACAGAAAATGTGCTCTGCATCAGCATAGAAAGATGCCGCTGTGCTCTGCATGAAGCTTCTCCAGGCTGACAGGTAGATTATTTCTTTTGCAGTTATGCTGCTGGGTTGCTGTTTGTGAGTCTTTTCTGCAGCTCTCAGGAATCATACCTGGCACCTAGCTGCAGGGGGATGAATTAGCAATACAATTAATCAAGTCTGTCATACTCTGACCAATGGTAATATTCAGAAATTCAGAAATATTTTCTTACTTAGGGCATCTAGATGCTTTTGGTTGTTGCTGTCCATAGCACTAGTTAGAACAGTGACTTTTCTCCTTCTGAGACATTTTCCCCAGGTCTCCCTTCCTATGGATGAATTTGTACATTTCTGAGTGTGGCCCTTCATGGCTTGTGAAGTATTTTCCTTGCGTTTGTTTGCTTCATTACTTTTTTCTGGTGGGAGTGTCCAAAATGTAGAAGGACCCCTTGAAATATATAGCAGGAAGGCAGAAGGGAAAAGAGAAGCTACATGAGCTCTTTGGGAAAGTACATTATTCACAAATGTGTAAATAGAGCAATTTATTTGAACTCTGCCAATGACAGATGAGCCTATGGCTTTCAAGAGAAGAAACAAAGCAAAACTTAAAGAGAGTTGATAAAGATTCAGAAAAAAACACAACTGGTCTTCACAGTTCCAAAACTGATCTGCTTTATGGCCCCTTTCAGAGCCTCAGTTTGTAAAACAGAAAGAAATTCTCTGTCAGATAAATGTCAGACTAAGATAACAGTATCATTAGTGCTATGAGGAAATGTACATTTTTACAGTATCAATCCACTGAAACCGGTTACCAGTTTAAATAAGGTTAAAACCAGTTTAAACAAGGTTAAAAAAGGTAAGTAACAATCAGAAAGGACTGATAAAGTAAGGAGGAGCTTTGCAATAGAGTATCTTTAATGCAGGTGCTGTGCTCTAGGCCCTAGATGGGCACTTGGGCACTCCCCACTGTGTTTGAGCTGCCTACTGCACCTCAGAGGAAACTGCTGATTGACCAGGATATTGAACAAAGCCCTGCTTTGGCTTACCATGGGGAGCAGATGATTTAATCATCCAGGTTTAACAAGGCTTACAATTGCAGCACACAGCAAAGACAGGTTTAGTCAGAGAACAAATCCCAGCTGGGTCAAACAGGTCTTGGTACAGTCTTGTGGCAGTAACAGCAAACCTCAGCAGGATGGCACAGCACTGCAGTGATCTCAGACATCCCTGCCAGGAACAGAGCCCTCTGGGGCTGAGCATCCTGCCCACAGCTAGGAAAACACAACCTTTCCCCATGGGGCTCTGACCTGATTAGAAACTAGAGGTAAAATATGACAGTGCAAACCATGTGGGGAAGAAGCAGGAGAGTAGAAGTGGAGAAGTAGGAGAACAGGGATGAAAGAAGTCCCTGAATGTTGTAAGTTGCTATTCCTCATCAGGGACTTTTCTATGATCTCACATATTTTAAATAAATATCCAGGTGCCTCACAACATTTTATCTTCAAGTTTGTATGTACCAGGATGGGTGCAGGGAGAAAGGAGTGCAGTAGAAGGCTATGTCTGACCTCCTGACAGTGCTCCCCTGGCACTGGGTCCTGCCCAGCATTTCAAACCTGCACCACAGCTTTTCTCCTGCTGCAAGGCCACTGCAGCATCTCTTCTGTGGTGCTTCCTGCCTGCCACTCACTGTTCAGGCAAACCAGCTGTGCTCCACACATGGCTCCAGGGCAGAGAAGTCACAGCTCAGGACTGCAGTAAGTGGGGAAAGGGCCAAGTTGCTGTGGTGTGTGAGAAGATTTGCTTTATCACACAGACCCCTGCTGAGCTGGGCACTCCTTATGCCAGACACAGCAGGGCTGAAACAAAAAGCCTGGAATGTTTACACCCTTGTGTAATCTACTGCTGATTTTTTCACATGTCATGGCAGATCCTGTGAGGGTTCAAAGGGTGAAAGGGCAGTGACCTTACAGATGCACCAGAGGGGACCATGGATAACAGCAGTGAGGAGCTGTTTGTCAGTGGATAGCCCAGGCTACCATGGCAGACCATGGCAGGTAATGCAAAAATAAACCAGAATATATGGGCAGGAAGGATCAGACTTCTGAAAACCCTTTTCAGCAAGGAACAACCTTGAGCTGTTCAGAGAAAAGAGGAGACACTTAAATGGTTCCAGGAGTGAAAATCATGAGCAGAATGAAGGGCAGAAATGTTTGGGGACTTTCCCTATGAGCACCTTTTTAAAGAAAAGCTCAATTTTCTCCAAACTGAAATTTTCTGTTCTGAAAAACTTTCTTTTGTTTTTCTTCTAGTTTGATGGCTCCAAGGCTACAATATCCCCTCATCCTAAACTTCCTTCTCTTGTTGTTTCCTAACACCTTGTGGACTTCAAAAACCTGAGGAGGTAAGCAAGCAGAAACCATATCCAAAATATATTTTTATTGTTTAAAGTTACTTTTTGTTGGAGGAACAATAATACAAAAAAAAGTTTCATTTTGTGGTTTCCCTCCCCCCCACAACTTTTCCTCCTTATTTGGGAAGGGAACCATCTGAAGGTCAGAATGTTTTATATGCTGCTGAAGCCAAAAATATAAGTAATTTTCTCCATCCCTCAATACATGTTCCATCTAAAAAATCCAAAAGGCAGTGAAAAAATCCAAAAGGCAGTGAAAGTCAAGAGTTTTCAAAACAAAGGGAGTGGAAAGTTGAAAGTCCAATGGATAGACCTGAAATGTGTTTGCATGTTTTCACATTTGAAAGACATTTTTGCTAAAGGGAACCATAGCGTAACATAAAAGAAGTTTATAGCTGTAACAGTATACAGGAGTTGGAGCCAAGCAGCTCTGTCTAAATGTGCCTGAAGGGTTACCCCAGCCTAGGCAATAGCTTCCAGAACTACAATCCAGGTTACAGCTTCTAAAAACAAGCAAGAAGCTTTGTGTAAGGCTTTCCTGTGAGGAATATGAAACAAAAGAAGTTGCCTAAAAGTCTCCTGTGAGCTAAAACTCTGTGTTTAGTCCAAAATAGTGCACAACCTCTCTTCCATAGAGAGAAATACCAGAACTCTTCAGCTGAGTTGGTTTGGTAAGGCAGCTACCAGAACCAGGCACAGCCCACAGGAGATGCTAACAGAGCAAGAGCTGCTGCAGAGCATGGCCAGGGAAAGTGGTCTGTGGCATGGAGCAAGGCAGAGCTGTGGGGATGGGCAGGAATTAACAGGAATGACAGACATGGAGAGCGGCAGTGAGCAGGGACAGGTCATGCTGCCACAGCAGCTCAGCCTCAGTTGGCTCTTGCTACCCAGCAAGACATAATAATCTCAAACCATGAGTGTCATTCATTACAGAGAGGGAAAGCAACCAGCTGGCTGAGCAGCTGCTCCATGGAGGAAAACACGGGGAAAAGCGTTACAGTTATACATTAGGAACTGGCTTTCGTTATGCTCTTTGTTGTCTGGCAAGGTGTTTCTTCTCAGACAAATGAAAATATCTTTTGTTAGCCATCAGTCAAAAGCAATGTGAAAGAGGATTGATCACTCTGAGTGATAGGCAGGACCACGAAAAAGCTGGGAAGCCATATGAGGAGATAATTGAAAGGAAGGATCAAGGGAAACAAATGGAATACAAAAGAATGACTATTTTGGACTCTTAAACCACTGCCTAAAATAGCATATTTATTTCTTAGCATAACATACCTTTACTTCATTTTTAGATAGCCCCAATAAATCCTATAAGATCTTTCCATAAGGGGTAAAAACTGGAGTAGCAAGGACTTTGTTGGTTTAGAGCAGGGATTTGTGAATCAGACATCCTGACACGAAGAGTTCTAGTCATGAAGCTTTCAGTGACCTTTGGCAGGTTGCTCAACGTCAACCTTTTAGAAGACCCATAATCCTAAAATGAAAGAAACCTTAATAAGCAAGAGGCACTATTATTATTGTTACTTCTTAAAGTTACAGAGCAGAAAGTTTTCTGGCATTCCAGCCTACATCTACTCAAAGACCTTATTTTTCTCCATGTCCTTGTGACCATTAGTCATTCTAGCAATTGCTTTCAAAAAATATACATATAGCTGGAGAAAACTCTATTTTATTTCTCTTTCTCCACCACTGCAACCCTTCTATTTTTGTAGGGCTAATCAGTAACAGACAAGCCTGATTCTCTCTCCTCCTTTGCCATGACACTAAGAGCCAACGATGCCTTTCAGAAACAATAAGCTACACATGATATTTGCAGGAATGCTGACATGCAAACAATCCTGGGACAGAAATAGACAATGAGGACATGATACATAATGACTACAAATTCTGTTTAAGTGTAACATCAAATTTTAGCAGTTTGTCAAGGACTGACTTCCCTGCAGAATGCTGCAAAGCCAACCTGGGATCAGGAAGACACTGACTGCCCAGCAGAATGGCACCACACAGGATTTAGGCTCTTGCACCCTAATACACCTCACCCAACATTAGGTGGTGAACTGAAGGTCTTGTCTGAAGAGCCTACATTATCATTATTTCCCTGACAGTCTGGAATAAGAGAGGGAAGACTACAATGAGAGTCATTCTCTGGAGGTGCCAGCGTCTCTCCATGGACTATAAAAGGAGATTCTGCATTAGGCTTCTGACTTGGATGATTCAGTTACTCTTCTAAAGACAGGCAGGATAAATACAGACCATGGATCATTACAGATCTGCCTACAGAGAAGGAACTGCATCTTTACATCACCTTCTCCATTTCTCCATACTATGAGTTGTTTCCTCTTCATCCACTGAAAGACAGATCCAAACCCTCAATGAGTTGGTATGATTTCAGAGTGTTTCCACAAGAGCTTCTTAGCCTAAGAACCCAAACATTTGCCATTCAAGAAGTAGCAAAACAGACCATCTGAAAAGTCTAGGTCTTGAAGGACAGACAGTGCTCTAAACAAGAAAAACACTTTTTGACAGACAAAGGAATTTTTTTTTCCAGTTCCTCTTCTCACTTCAATAGGTTCAGAGATCAAGCTGGCTGGTTCAGATTTCTTCAGATCTGATCTCCCAAGACAGCTGTGAAGCTCATCAAAGTGTTCTTGCACTGCTCATAGATCAGTGCTAAGTAAACTTCAGTTGGTAACTGAATCTGGCTCCTGGAGTTTGATATCCCTTGCACTACTGCTCTGTGTATAAATTAAAAAGTGATCATTATTATTTTTTCATCAGTGACTCTTTAGGAGCACAAAGAACAATTGCCTGCTTGTCTTAATAACTATGTAAAGGAAGAATGAGACAAAAGTTGTTTCCAGAAAATTCAAGTTATAATTCAAATCAAATTATGAAGAGGATAGTGTATTGTTAATCAGCAACCTCTAGGGGATTTCCAGAATAAATACCTTTAAATGAAAATTTAAACCTATAGTTCTTTGTGAAGAATTTTGGCACAAAAATAATGCAAGATAATACTGGTCTAAATTTAAGAGTATTGTCAGAAATTTAGAACAGAGCTCCCTTTCTCTTAAGTGAGTTGAAATTATGTAAAGCAATTTGCTTTTTAGGCTGATAGCCTGAGACATCTGAGGTCCTCTTCTACCATACAGTGACCAGTGGTTACAGCGTGCAAATGTCCAGGGTTCAGCCTGGAGAGAAACACAGAGCCTGCCTCTACACCAGCCACTGTCTGAATGTGCCCAAATATCAACATGCCACATGTTTGCACCCTCACTCAGGAAGCTCTGCTGTGGCAGGGATGATTTCTAGGACAGAGTTATTGGTAAAGAGGAAAAATGCATATTACTTCTTTCACTTGTGTTCTTTTTCCAAGAACCCTGTAGTGTTTGTGTTGGGACAACCCTGAGCATGTTGTCTATAAATGCTCCATGTCTTTTCAAGCTAAAGGAACTAGAGAAAAATCCCTATGGGATCACCAGAAACTGAAGAAATATGTGGGCAATATTCTCCCTCCTGGTGTGGCTCCTTGGGTGGCAAATCCACCACAATCTGGTCAAGGAGGAACAGGGGTTGTGCAGCCATGCAGGGTGCTCTTAATCTACACTCTGTACCACTAAAACTTAGAGAGACATCTGTATTCAGCAGAAATCATCTGAAACTCCTGCATAATCCCATGCTACTGTGGGTTCAAACTAAGGAACAACAGTCCAAAATAAGCAACTAAATCATTCAGCAATGCTTGTTATTTAAGTGGCCATTTTCACAATATTTGCAGGATACTAATCAGCACAAATAAACCACCACTTTACTTTCAGCATTGGTTACTTTTAAGTCCTCTTCAGAAGATGAGTGGGGCCACAAACCTCTTCATTGCCTGGACTCACACTCACACTGCCTGAAAACATTCCCATTCCTTTGGCAGCAGCAAAAGGAATGGAATGAAAACTGCCCTGAAAAAGCAGTTGACAAAATGCTTTATTGCACGATCTGTGATGAGAAGTGGATGGAAACAAACAGAAAACCCTTTTACTAGAATTGTACATCCTTTACTGCATAAATAATGAACAGAACAGTGTTAGAGACACACGTGAGTTTGGAGAGACGTGCATATAGCATTGAGTTCATCCTGCAGAGCTCTGTAGGTAAAAGCTGTATGGTAATCTATCAGAATTGTCTGGTGAGATATTCAAATCATCATCATAAACCAGTGCCATCACCAACTGCTGGAAGGACAGGGTTAGTGAGAACAAAGGTATTTATCTCTTAGTCACAGATAACAAAAGGTTTTTTTCTTTCCTGCTGTATTCCATTGGGAGAAGGTTGCCAAGAGGTTTTACCAATATTGATCCCTTTTCCAGTATATTTAGGGGGCAATACAAGCATAATTAGAACCTCTACTCACTATCACTTATGGCTGGTAAGGTCACACAGACCTTCTAAGCTCAGAGTAAGTACAGCAGTAATACTTTGAAAATGTAAACATGTCAGTGACAAACATTAAATGCATCTCATGACTTCACCAATTTACCAAAGGAGTAGTAAAAATTCTCTAGGATGCTTTGAATTGTGATGTTTTAATTAGTGATTGACAGTGGGAGCTATTTACAGGCTAAATCTGTTCAGATGGCCCACAGAGCATGTGATATATTCTTGCAGAGTGATGTGGCTGAAGTCATCTGGCAGTAAATATAATCTTGACTTAATTATAATGTTCTTTTCTTTTCCTTAGCAATTGTTTATGAAAAAATCTCTTGTTTTACAAGACCCAGTGAAGGTACTACTGTAAACAAAGCATAAAAGGAGATCTATCATTTCTTTTGTCTTTGAAACAAACTACGACAAGTTGGAGAACTCTTCACTGCCTTGAAGGGATCAAAATAACCGAGTGTACACATGCGAATGGGGGAGTAATGCACAGACCTAATCCTCTAAAATCCTGTGTGAGAGCTAAATGAAAACATAAACTGCCTCAAATATACAAGCACTCTTCTGCAAATGGACTACATAGATCACATGTATCACATGAAGCGTTCAGCATAGTCAGATAGTGTATGGAGACAGACAGATGTTGGCAGGACATTTTTCCATACAAATTATGTCAGGATCATGCCCTGATCTGTTTTCTCTGCCAGTAAAAGCCAGACAAATTACAAGTTAAAGTGCTTGGTTATGAAGAGAGACAGCCTTTCCTCTTCAATACTCTGCAGTCTCCCACAATAATGGCAGCTGGTAAATGTAATGATATCAGAATGGCCACATGGCCTTTTTATCCATCACCAGAGGAAGATAACCACATAAGGAAACCAAAACTAAGTCCCTTAATGTATCTGGGCATGAAGCCAACAGAAGGCAAATCCTGAATTCAGAGAAATCAGATGAACCTGACACTAGTCTAGCTTGACCTTCTCAATAACCAAGAGGATTTGAGATGTCACTGCAGCTGGAAAGGCAACAGTTCCAGCTTTATTAGCACGTAGCAACCTCTTGCCTGCAAAAGTTTGTCAGTCATCTTTCTGTTTACCACTGGTCTTCATCTGCCATGATGGTCCTGCTCCACTTTGCCATGCAGAGCCACCACAGTTAACTCAACACTTTGTTCATACCCAAGAAACCACCAACACACACAGCACCTCTATATCCACCTATTTTTCAGCTCTTCCTTTACAGGCAGACATCCCAACCAAAGTGAAGCAAGAAGAAAGTAGCACCAGCAGTGACCTTCAGAGAATCATGTGAGTCTGTGGAGAAACAGACTTCCTGTGCCAGGCTAAGTGTTGACATGTAGGTGTGGAAATGATGGAAAGACCAAGAGTTTCTGTGAGAAGCAATGAAGGCTGCAGAAGGAGAGTGTCAGTGTGACTATTCTGACATGAAAGTATGCTAAAGTACAAAGTTCAATGCTTGCCCAGACCATTTCTATAATGCATCTAATGGGTCTGCATTCTCCTTCTACTTTAACAGGTGTACTTCACTTGAATGAATTTATAGAGAAGTGACTTCAGGTGAAATTCTTGCCCATGTGAAAGAAAGGGGATGGGGAGGTAATGGGGTGAAGAAATCTTCTAAACTTACTTCAGCTATCTCTAAGGCTTTAACATTTCATGCTACAAGACTTTTGCTACCTTTGCTGCTTCACAGTATTGCTGTTCAATATCAGGGAAAGGGAGCACAGTGAGAGTGGAGAGATGCATGTAGAGGCTGGCTGGATAAATCAGGACCTAATAGTGCAAAGCAGTGGAAATGTGAGAAAACACGAGAACAGTTTCAAATCTCAACAGAAATGGAAATGGTGTTAATTTGATGGTAAATAGTCTGCAGAAGGTGAAGACCCAGAGAAGAGAGGGGAAAAAGGGAAAAGGTACCAAAAATGGGCCAATGCATCTGCAGCAACTACAAAAAAAGAGCATGAAAGTCAAAGGGATTTTCTTCTCCCTTACAGGACAGACTCTCAGCACCTTCCCCCCACAGCTGTGTTCTAAAAGGACCAAATAGTGCAGCTCTTCCCTATCTGAAACCAGAGAACTTCTAAAAAACAACTGAAGCAATGAAGTATTTTCCACACTCAGCAACCCAACATTTTTATAATGATCCTAAGTACTTTTGGTGTTAAAAGAGTTTCTTGTCAGTTCCTGCCTGTGTTGAACTTCATGGCAGCTCACAAATTTTCTTAACTGCTTTTTCTTTTGTGTGAATGGTGCTCTATTTCCTGTAAAGGCAAATGCAGTTTCACACGATTTATTTTCTTTCCTTCTTTAAAACACTATATATTCATAACTCAGCATCCTCAGCATACCATTATTTACCTTGGTTTACATGTGCAAATGGATGCAATTGTATTCATACATAGATGTAGCAGCAAATAGTCTTGTAAAATGTCTGATGGTATGAGGTAGTGATTATTTCTAATGATATTTTATAGCATAACATTTCTTACATTAACATTGTAACTTGTCAATCCATAGTGTTTACACTGTTTTTTTGTACAGCACAATGTGTGTTTCAGTTATGCTGTGACTGTAGGGATTTTGTGCAGTTCTAGCTGAAACCCAGCTAGAATCAGAAGTATTTCTTTGACAGCATGTAACTCTCTGAAAACACAGCCCTGACCTGCCATTAGTACATACAGCAGGTAGTCTTACCTTGCAAATGGTGCAGATAACTAGAAATTATATTAATAAGTCCTGTTGAACACAGCTTAACCCTCAAATCCAGTCCAAATGGCACACACTTATCCTACACAAAGCCTTCATCCAGATAATCAGTTCTGCAAGACCTCTCTGCAAGTTGATATTCCATGCTCAAATACTCAATCCCTCTGACAAGACTAACCAGAGTAGTCAGATAAGGATTTACTGATCTCTCAGGGTTCATAAGAGTCTTCTTAGAGATGTCTTTACCAAAATCTATTAATGTTGTTAATAGCAGAGTGAGAGGATGCAAAACAACCTTGGGGTCTGTATTAAGACATGGAAAACAACAAACCTGACCCTATCAACATCCACGTGTAAGACAAGGTTGATGCAGAACATGTGACATGACAAGAAAGGTATGGAAGAACAAGGGAAGGAATGCAAGCTCTGTCACAGAGATTATCTTTCACCAGAACTTTTACTGCACTGTATAACAGCTGGAGAGGGTGAGCCACAGGATACCCTGACAGGGAAAACTGCACCTGTGAGAAACTGTTTAATTCCTTGCTGTGTGAGAGGAAATCTTCCTTAGAGAAACTGTGCTGTATCATTATCTGTTTAGAAGACAGAGAAGTCTAATAAACTCAGGGCTCTCCTGTCAGGATTTGTTCTCCCACATATTTTCATTTTAGACTTGAACTAGAGAACTCAGTTGAAGGTTATTGAATTTTGACAAGGCAAGAAATTATTATAGATAAATGTTGCTTATGATCAGTGACAATATACAGGTAGACAGCTTCATCTGCCAACTGATGGGCATTTAACAAAATAAGCATAATAGGAATTGCATGACAGATATACAGGAGGTGATTAGTTTAAAAAAAAGCCCCCATCAACATACTCAGATATCTTCCTCCTCCTCATGGAATCTACAATTCATATTTCTGTTTAGCTGATAATTTCATTTATGAGTTACAAAGCATTTATCTTGAATAGTACAGATGTTTAGTGAACAGAATGATTCATCTCTTCCTCTCTACTTTCTAAGTAGGACAAAGAGACGTCTCCAGTGTGTGCTAGGATGGAAGCATGTCTGTCATTAAGTTGTTGCTTCCCAGATAATAACTACCCATTAAGAGAAAAATTTGGAAAGATTGCTGCCAACAGAACTCACACAGAGTAATGCTCTCTAAAGTGATTGTGCTCCAGAGACTCTTACTGCCTGTTTCTTTTTCTCTCACCAAAAGCCACAGTGCATACAAAGACCCGTTCCTTTTGAAAACCAGTGACACAGCCTCATTGCCTTGCATGTGTGGGAAGTCTGAATGGGTTTCATGAATGAACCTCATAAACACTTCTACTGAATTCAGAAGATGTATGAGAGAAAGTTTCAGTTTGGAAAGAGTGAACAAAAGTGTAAATCATCCTAGGGAATAAAGAATACCTAAGATAATATGGATTCTTATTGATGTTAAATACCACAATTAGAAAAAGTATAAAACATCAGAATTTAAAAGCCTTGATTTTTCAGATTTTAGCCCTAAAACTGTAATAACTTCATATGGTTTTCTGAAAGTATGCTAAATGAATACCAAATAAATGCTCTGTTTAATATATAGTTTATGAATTTCATTACCATGCAGTATGTTTGCTGACACATAATGAAGGCAAAGTTGCTTAAATTAAGCATCTGTTACATTCAGCCCCTGTTTTAGTTATATATATCTGGCACGAATATTTTTGTGATTTTAGAGGAAAACCTGAGTAGGTAGAAATACTGGCAAATTTCTGAAGACTGCCGAAGAAATGGTCACAAATATTTGCAAAGGACATCCACAGCGACAGTTCTGTCTGTGCTGGTGCACTCCAGTTATGGCACTAACAGCACCACAGATTTGCGTGTTGAATAACAGTTGCCTGTCTCCTGTCCTTGTTGGTTCATGTCTATTTTGCATGTGACAGCTTTGTTACTCTGTCTCTGCCTCATTTTTCACTTGGAGGAAGGCAATGGCATAAAGAACCCCAGGGACATTAGAATGCTCCATAAACATGATTAGAGCATTCAGCCTCTTCATTTAAAGCAAGTACCACATTGCTACCAACCTCTGCTTTGGGCTGTAATGGGGCCCTTAAACAAACCACACCACCCTGAATGAGCAGAGCCCTGGAACATCTGTTGGCAGCTACAAATATGGCATCCCATACTTACTGTCACTCACACTCTTGTGCTGGAACTCATATGGGCTCCTTTGGGAGAGGAAAGTTATCCACCTGCAGCTGAGGTTCTCCAAGAGCAGTCTGTGCTGGAGAAACTGTATTTCTGTGAGGAGGGCTCTGAGCATTGGGGTGTGCATTTCATTGGAGCCAGCAAACTCATAGCACAGGCATGTGGACTCCATAAGTGGTAATAGTCCAAAGATCATCTAAACAGCACCTCTAAATTGTCAGTTTATGTTCTTAACACACATTCTTAAGAGGAATGGACTGATCAATACTCAATGGACTGATGATTTCCAACAAGAAACCAAGAGAATTGGGATTGTAGCAGATTTCTGGAATACATAAAGCTGTGTGTGAAATCATGGTTATGGCACCAGCCTCTGGATGAGCCACTAGCCTTTATGGCTGCAAATAAAGGGTCATTTTTTATCTGTTCAGTAGGGATATTACCTGTTGAACATCCTGCTGGAAAACACAGAGCTGCAGCCTCTGATGTAGCCGGACCTTTCTGTGTTGCCAGATGCTTTCTAGACGCCGCTGGTGATGCAGGACTTCATGTACCACATCCAACACCTGGTGAACAGCCTTGGAGTAGTTTGCAGTAGCTGTGAGGGATTCAGAATTCCCAGGACTCAAGGGACGCTGTAGGACATCCAGTAAGGCTTTTCCATCCTGGCTCACCTGAATGAAGAAATAGGTCTGCTTCACTGCACTGGTACTTAAATATCTGACAGCTGACAGAGAACAGTCTAGCTCCTTCTTTTTCTGCTGTGTGTTTTCCTTATTTCAGTCAAAAAGGAAGAAAAACCTCATAACATCTCTTTTTGACTTGTACTTACACATTCAGCACTTGTCTTTGCTTCCTAGTGGGCCTGCTGTGTCACTCAGCAGGAGCACAGGCAGGGCACTGCTGGGGCTGCACACAGAGATCCCAGGGCTGTATTCCATTCTGACACTCGGGCACGGAAAGCTCCTGACGCACGCTGCTTGGTGACAGGTGGCATTTGCAAGAGCGGGCCTATCTTTGTGAGGAGGTGGCATTTTAAGAAAACCACAGATGGCAGAGCCATTCATATTCTGTATAATAAAGGAGAGTTGTTTCTTTGTAGGATTACTAAGTATGTCTCTACGTTGAGAAGGGTGACATTCCATTCTGTATTTCATTCAGCGGCAGTGAAAAATAAATTAGTATATGACTGATTCTTTTCTTCCCCAGGAACAGCTCAGAGGGACCTATGGTCTCCTTTTTCAATGGACTACAAAGTTTTCTGGTAAATGCAAAGCCTTCTGCACACATGTAACCTTTTCCAAGCATATTAAAAGATATTTACAGATGCAAAGGCATTTGGGCATTTAAAAAAATCAGAATGTCTGGTTTTTTAATGCCAGAATTTTTTTTTCTGCAACATTCCTGGACCATTTTCATATTGCAGAGGCAAAACGACAAATGCAACCATAAAAACCAGATTTCTGCTAAAATATGTGTGCATGCACTGATTCTCAAAAAAATGGCTTTTTGAAATAATTTTTCACTTCCTGAGTACAAAATTAAAATATTTTGTTCAACATAAATGGTAAATGAGGATACTGTTGGAATCCCTGTCTTTTCCCAGCCCACTTTTCTCCTTTCACTCTGGAATAAACTGCAATGAAAATGACAAGATTTCCTGAAAAGTGTATTTGTAGGCAATCTCAATCATTGATCTTGACAGAAAATAGGGTAATGGATGTTTTTCATCCAGTTCAAATTTTGGACATTATCAGTCAAAGTTAAAAAAACATCTCCAAGATTTCCATGTCTCATTTATTCCTGCATTATAAGTTGCTTGTTTAAATGTAGCAAATATCCCTTAATGCCCAAAACCTGTGTCTTTTGGCAAGCCATGCCACGTCCCGGGCTGTGGTAGCACTGTGTATCTGGTGCATTTTCAGAGAAACCAAAAGACCTTTTGAGATGCATACTGGCAAAAATTGGACTCAAATCTCATCATATTTATGACTATTTGCTGCCTTAGTCAAATTCTTGGATTTTTTTTAAGTGTTCAAGGCAATTTGGAATTAGATCAGGAAATAACTGGAGAGTACATAGAGAGCAGCTTTCCATACTCAATTTCAGTTGCTGCTGAAGATCAGCTGGAATCATTTGCACATGCTGGAGCCTTCTGGGGTCACACAGGGAACAACAGCAGTGGATAGGGGTGATATGATAGAGGATTTCAGGAGGAAACACTGAGGCACAGGTGTTACCTTGGCAAGATTATGGAGATGGCATTAGCTGCTAGTCAGGAAGAAGCAGCTTCCAGAGGAAGGAGATAAGGCATCATACATCCTATTTTAGCTGTGGGAAGACAATCAGCAACTACTTAATCACTGGGAGCAGGAATCCAAGGCTATGGACACATGTGGGTGCAGATTATTAGACCAGAAACTCACTCTTTGCACTGGCTAAATTCACTGTGTCATTCACTGTTTCTGTCACCGGGATTTGGGCTTAGACTTGGTCTGAACCGGTCCCTGGGTGGTGTTCCAATGGTTTTAATACAATCCCTCCTGATTTATAATACTAGCAATCACAGCAGAACTAGGACTAAAATAAAAATAAAAGTTCAAAAGTTTGCCAGTAAGAGATATGATTGCATAGAAAATATAACACACATGTTACTCAGCACAACTTTCTAAGAAGTTTGTGCTATAATACAGACCTATTAATAGCTACACTTCTGCCATTTCTCTTACTGCTTTCTCTTCTATGGGGTGTAGGTTTTTATCTGTTGTATGGCAGTCTGTTTCTGTTGTCTGTCCAAAAAACCTCAGAGATTAAAATTTATGATTTTTCCCTAATGGGGATAACCTCCTAGTTATTATCTGCATGGACAGAGATAAAACACCAGATTTGAAATCATTGTGTTGTCCTGTTAATAATCATTAATACAGATCAGAGGCTATTAGAAGTGTTTTTCTGCTCTCCAGTTTACATCCCTGTCCCATGACACTGGACTAAATAAATGAAAAGGAGCACATTGACCATCAGGTAACCAGTGGTACTCAGTATTCACAAGGAGAATATAGATATTCCAGGGTTTCCTGTCATCTGCAGCTCTGAAATTCTTCAGCTTAAAAAGTTTGTTTTCCAAAATGGTGAATATTATTGCATTCCCAAACAATAGCTCAGGAGGTTTGTGCTCTCAGAATTCCCCTATGAGCAGACTTCAGAAAGGAACAGCCTCACAAATGGAGAAGCCATCTACTGTGCTCTCTCAGTCATTTCCATGTTCTCCTTACAACTGCCAAAATAAATCAACAAAACTCTTTTCATGTGACTCTTTTTGAATTTTTCAAGGACTGTGCAACAAAACAATCAAAACAACCCAGGTTAGTCACATCACTTTACTCACATCTTATTTACAACATATTTTTAGGTATTGCAAAAGTCTTAAGCTGAATGGAACCACACCCCATGACCTGCAGTCCCAGTGCAAGTGGGAGTGCCATGCATTTCTCAAAGCAAACTCAATCCTTTCTCACTTATTTTGAGAAGTACACAACTGCTACTGGACTCTGGAAAAGTTTAGTGTACCACCTGACACAAAACACATGTATACTTCTATCACCTGGTGATATTCCTGGCTTTCTGGTAGGAAAAGAATGGGCAGAATGCAAATGCTTCTGAAAGAAGTTATGTGACCTTGAGTGAACCAAAAGATAGATTTTTTTTGTGCTAGTGGAATCATCCCATGGCTGCTCTATACAGAAATAGGGAATAAGTGAAAATCTGCAGATATCCTATATAGTGGGCCAGGAAGACCTCCAGAGCCTTGGAAGTGACAAGACTAATGGTGCCATCAGTGAAACAGCTATGGTTTGCACCAGAGAAGAAAATGGGGTTTAGAGTAAATATATCATTCCTCTAGGAAGAGACAGTAAAGTGCAGTGAAGTCACAGTGAACAAGGTGTTCTTACCATCAGTCAGGCTCAAGCCTGACTGGAAAAAACCCTTCCCTCCCTCCCAATCTTATCTTTAGCACATCAGTGCAGTCCCCAGCAGGGATGTCCCAATTTTGTCTCCTGCTGTTCATGCACGAGACACACAAACACACCCTGCCTAGAGCCATCGGGAGGAAATCTCTCTGCAAGAGGGGGATCTGCCAAAGGAATGCACCCCTGTGTATCTTCTCCCTCCAGCACTGCCCTACCCAAAGGAGCAGCAAGAGCACCCCTCCATGCTCAGAAGAAGGCCTGTTCTGCCAGCAGCTTGGTTTAGTGCAGGAGACTTCTTAGCTGTGAGGTTCACACCAGGTCTGTGAACTCCACACCCACAAATTCACTCAAGCTTAATAAAGGAAATAAGGCAAAAAGTTGTGACTACAACCATTATACACACTGGAGAATAGGCATGTGGATAGGAGACAGGACTCCTAAGACTTTCTATCTCACCACATAGCTGTGGGAAAAGGGCTGAACATTTCCAAAATAACCAACTGTAACTTTTCTGTCATTTCTACACACATTTTCAAAATGTACTTTTTAGGAAAACAGTATAGAGATAATTTAAACAGCTGTGTTTCTGACAAGTTATATCTTTCTAAGGAAGCATCAGCAAAAGCAATATGGATATTAATGGTTACTTTTGGTAATGAGCTTTAAATTAAATTGAGGCTGACGAACAAAATGTCAGTTTCAAATATTATTATTTTTTACTTAATCCAAACTTGACTTAATTTTTAGAAATATTTTTAAATGTGAACTAAAAAACTTAGTTTCACCTGACTAGGCACTTGTATGAAATTTACAGCTGCAACTAGAGGTCAACAGGACTTTTCTGTGCTTGGCACAAAATGCACTGTTCTGGAGAAGCCTGAGGATTGAATAAGGAAGCACCCTTTGTGACTGCAACCCAGACTTGCACATTCTTATTGGACTAACTCCCAAATTCTTGCAGGTGTTTGAGGAAGAAGAGATTTCTGTCTAATATTCCTTACTTTCATCATCAGGGTACCTGCACAACTTCACTCTGAATTGCATGAGTGCTTGCCACCAAGATTAAATAGTAAATCAGCTTCTCTTCTGTTTTATACTATAGATTCTTTCAAGGCCATGATGACCAGAGCAAGGAATGAGCATGTAGGAGATATATCTATATACATATATATTTTTTGTCCTGGAGTCTTTACTTGGTAATTTACTAAATATAGCACACACTACCACAGTCTTCCAGTCCAGCTTGGAAAACCCTGCAAGGAGCAAAATCCCCTCACAGCCAGAGAGACACTCCAGTACAGCACAATCCAGGGAAACTGACTTTTTGTCTGTAGTTTTTACTTCATGCTGTAGCCTGAATGGGGAAAAAAGCAAGTAAAGAATTTCATGTAGGTTTTTTGGACAAAATTCCAGAGAATTTGTCTCAGCATTCTTGGCGTTCTTTTTTAAAGGAAAAAAGCACATACCCTCTTTAGGTCAGAGATATTTTACAACAGTATATACAAATACATCTGACATGGTGCTTAGGGACAGGATTTAGTGGTAGATAATAGTTTTAGCTTAGCAGTTGGACTCATGATTTTAAGGGTCTTTTCCAGCCTAAATGATTCTAGATTCTATCTAAAGCAGTGTTTTGAGCACTTGTTGCAATTAGGACCTTTTATCTTTTTGACTTGTACACTGCAAGAAAAAGCCTTTGGCATCCTTTGAGCCACCAGCTAACCTGTGCTAGAGCCAGGACCCACCCACAGCAGGAAAGCAAAAGGAGTAAGGTGCTGGTGGCAAAATGGGGTTCCCAGTTCAGCAGAGGCAGTGCAATGGCTCTTCTTTGGGGTGCCAATGCTGGATCTAGATTTCGTTTCTGTATGATTTCAGATTTGTCCTTTGGTTCTTCCCTTACAAGAAAATTGCTGAGTAGTCATGTACTACAGCCTGGGATTAGGTCTGACTCCATCTTTGAAAGAGTTGCAGAAATGGAAAGGATAATCTACCTCATTTAGAAAAACTAAGCTCCTAAATGCAGTGATGTGCCTGTTACCACTTAGCAGATACTCACATTTTCTCTGGGAAGCACATACCTCTGTGTAGGCCTGTGTTACTTGCTCGTAGAGGGTCTGGTGATGGTGGATGGCCAGTTCCAGGTCTTGCATTTCTGAGGGGAGGCCTCCATCACTGCACATTTTGCACCAGGCATCCACACCTGAAAGGAACTGAAACAATTCCAGGAACAATGAGCAACAGTGACACAAAACAACCTCTCATCAACATGGGAAAACTTTGTAGAGAGCCACATATGACTGCAGCAACAACTGAGAAGAACATAGCAGTTACAAAGAAGTCCTTTTGGGCACCTTGGAAAGGCACATTCCTGTCACCTCCTCAGCACTTGAAGGACACCTAGATCCAAAGGAATGTTTTCTGTTTCTTCTGGGTTAAAAATAAATGCTTATTTAACAGGTTTAGCAAACACCCATTCTGAAAGTCTTTGCACACCACAGGGAGGCTACAACACTGCACTCCAAAAAGGGAGGCTGCAACATGTCTGGAAAGAAAAACCATCAGTGTGAAACACAAAAGGGCACAGCGACAGCTCCAGCTGCATTGGAGCAATACATGAGCAACAGAAAACTCCCATTTAAAATCACTGCTGATATTCATTTCAGTGGAAGGCAGACAATCTGCATTCAAGGAGTTCCCAACTCAGGTCCAGCTCAGTGGGATTGCTATTAGGATGCCAAGGCTTTAAGGCCCTGGGTCACACATGTGCTTCTGGCCCAGGTCAGCAGTGATCAGATACCATTACCATCTGATGGCTGCTAAGCAGCCAGCACAAAATAAGCTGCTGGTCTCAGTCCAGTTCCTGGCGAGCAGATGTCCATGAAGAGGGAGAAAAAAAAAAAAACCATTGCCATTGCAATTGATATGGTTTAGCACCTTGGTTGGAAGCCTTAACAGCCAGCCAGAAACTCAACACTTCTGGGTGCAAAGCAGTGGAAAAAAAGTATTTTTCCACTCTTAAAGGCCTCCAGAGTAGTGCTGATGCACTTTGGCAGCACAAACTGAGGAAGCTCTCCTGGGTGCTGCCTATTCTGTAAAAGAAAAGAGGAATTTAATCTCTAAGATTCCCACCCTGTTTTTCTTTTAAACAGGGCTTAGTTCAATGACACAGCTCACCTGTTCATATTTTGTCCGTATGGGCTGCCTAATGCCACCTCATTACTTCTCATTAATGCTTTCCCTTCCTCCATCTTTCTGTTAAACAAGCCTGCCATACCTTGGGCTATTTATAAAAAAGAACAGCTAATTATATAACAGATGCAGTGCCCTGTTGGATGAATGTATAACACCACAAAACCACCCCAGGACCACAGCTTTGTCACCTCCTGAAGTGTTCACCTGTGGCTTGTTAGTAAAGCACTCACAGCACGAAGGGCTGTGAGACTCAAAGCAAAGAATTCCGATTTCACTCTGTCTCTGGCATCAGCATCCTTTTTTATTGGTAGTGTAAAGCTATTCACCATGCTGCTGTGTAATCAAGGCTATAAAGTGTTTGCATTGTAAACACTTCAGTGCACAAAGATTTGGTGACAAAGATTAATTCCTAGGCATTCATGTCTACAAAGTACAAATCTACCAGTAACAATTGTGCTTTCTAGAAAGCTAGAGGCAAGGAAGGCAGGCTCTCTTGCACTGGTTTGACTTATGATCTCTTGAATCTGCTCAGATAAAATCTCCAAACACCCCTGCATAAAGCTGAAGTCATCATATTTTGTGCCAAAGTAATGGAATTCACATAATTTCCTATACAGTTTAAGAGCACAGAGCCGAGATCAATCCCTTTTGGGGCTGTTCCATGAACCTCTTGGTCAAAATAGTGAAAAAAAGAACTTTACACCTTATAGATGAGTACTCCTGCAGCTGGAATCACACTGTTACAGCTCTTATCAAAACTGCTGAATTCTAGCAATTCAGTAAAAGCTCTCATAGTCATGTTACTCATCTATTGTCACATCCCCAGACTGTGATTTGCACAGCAGGTGGAAGAGGTCTCAAGAAGATCCAATGCACAGAACCTCATGTCCACCTTGTTGTCTTGCATCTATCTTTTGTACACAGACAATATCACAATTATTTTGGTAATTTTGCTTCTGCCACTAGCAAGAGCAGTTGACATCATCTGTTTTAAAAGGTTTTAAGAGATGCAGCCTGTCAGTGTTTGATATTTTGAAACAGTGCAGAGTGGTCTGTGCTGTGTGTGGTCATGCAGGAAAAGCAAATAGGGTTTTTTTAAGGATTGTTGCAAAGTGTTAGCTCAGGCTATAGGCCTATCAATTTGGATATTTGAAAAGAGCAGCTTTGTTAATTTTTATTATTTGTCACATACTGTGCCAGATAAAAAAAATTATTTAAATGTAACCCTTCATGCTAGAAGCAAATTCCTATCACAAAATCACCATTTGACTGAATTGTAAAAAACTTGCATTCAAAATTGTAAATTACTAACTGTTAGTTTGGAACAGGAGTCATTACTGTCTACCAGAACTCAATACCATTTAAATGCAATGCTTAAATTCATAATTAGTATACTGACTAGAATATGTCCTATTGGGAACATAAAAACTGCTTAAATATGATTTGAAATGACAGGCTACAATAACTGTCCATGCTTTTCAAGGCTTTAGGAAAGATTAAGAAGAATGTCTCCCAAAAAATAAAGAAGTCCCTATGGCACCTTTGTGTCTCTGATCCAATCCAAAAGTATCTTTAAAATGATGACCTGCATTTCTCCTAACTCACAACCTGTATGCAAATTCTAACAGGTAATAAAGGATTCTCAGACCTTTTACTAATTTTCCTCAGGGACTGCTCTGCTGTACCACGTGATTGCTCCAAAAACACAGCTCAGACATTTTGTCCTCTGCATTTCTCCATATTTTTTGCACAATCATTTCTTACTGTTTACCTCTGTGTGGAAGCTGCAGGATAACCAGGACAGTTCTCAAGGACTCAGAAAACTTAAAACAAAATTCTAGTGTGCCCTCATGTTCCAGAATGGCTGTGGGGAAAGATGGGAGGAAAGCCATGAAGCCACTTTCCTCAGTGACTCTTAATACCTCTTGCTACCCCGAATTTTTCAATTTTTTGTATGAAGTTACTTATGTATTTCCTGATGTTCTTTCTGGAATTTCCCTATCTTGGTCTTAGCCCTATTTTTTTACAGATATTAACTGGCTTTTCCTTTCCTCTTTCTTTTCTTTCATTTTTCATTTCTTTGCCTCACACAGGGGAGTTGAAGATGTGCTTAGAGAGATCCAGGCAGAGCTGAGAGATGAGAACAGTAATCTTCCTGGTTGGGGAGTAAAGTAATTTGAAACAAATAGTCAGGGGTCACTTTTCTGAGAATCAGCATAAATGTCTAGTGTGGGCACTTAACACCTACTACCTTAAACAGTAATTCTGCTCATGCACTTCTGAAGGTAGACTCTGACATAGAATTAATTGGTTGAGATCTCCTGGCTGATCAAAAACATTAATTTGTTCATTTTGACAGCATCTGTGGACTGAACATCTAATGAACACTTCAGCACACCTTCAGAGATTACATCCAAAACAGGGAGGACACCTGGTGTGGGTGCTTCCCCCATCTGGTGGTTGGTGAGCTGGAATGTCATCTGGAGTCAATCAGCAAGTTCTCTTGAAATCTCAGTGAGATAAGACATGTTGTCCTACGTCCTCCTGACACCTTGAATAGCTTCAGATGTACACAGAGATAGAGAAGGAGATTATCTTTTGCTCAAGTATATCTCCACATTAGCATGAGAAAGGGAGGGGAAATAAAATAAAAGAGAAAAAAGAAAGAGGAAAGAAGGAAAAAACCCCAAAGAATTGAGAGATTTGTAGCAGGTGGAATGACAGGACATTTGGGAAACATCTCTACTGAATCTGCTGAGTGGTACCATGGCCTGGACAAAGCGGTTGTTTTGAGTTTAGTGTACTGGCTTTTGATTAAACACGTGTTGAAGGGTGCCTAGCTGGAGACTGGTTTGTCTTGTTTTCTTTCTTTTCCTCCATTTTTTCCTTTCTTCTTGCTGTTTTCTTGATGATGGTTTAGTATGTACTGGTTGTGCTTAAAAATTTAAGAAAGACAAGTATGTGCACAGACACTAAAAAAAAACCCCAAAAAAATCCCCCACCATCCAGGAATCCATTCAGCTGAGTCCCTTTCATAAATGCCACATGTATCTGCAATAAAAGCCAGGAAAGCACTGTGATTCTGAGGCACATGAAGACAGATGTGAGGCTCAATTCCCAGCAGGGCTGACTCAGCCTCTCATCCTTCCAATCCAGACAAATTGTGCTCTGTGCAGTTTTCTATGTGGGTTCTTTAGGAAAAGACCTTGAAAAAACAAGTTTCTTCCTGCTCAGCTTGCATATTGTGGATATTTCATAAATCTCTGTCCCCAGCCAACAACTCCCTTGCAGGCTGGGATCTTCCAGAGGCTGAAAGATTACGGTCCTTGTAGACTGCCTTCCTGTTGGCATCACAGAGACCTTCAATCAATAGGAAGGAATGAACAAAGGGACGGTAGCAGCTTATTGCACTGGAGAAGGAATGACAATCTGCACCAGAGATCAGTGTGAGGGAAGCAGGGATACACTCTGGGAGAAATAGCTCCATCTGCAACAAGATTGCCCTTACTGAGGAGAACAAAGGGAGCCAAAATAGATTTGATCTGCAACAGAGGAAATAGTGGGTTTATCTCTATCTTTGCTTCACAATAAAGCCCTATTTCATAGTAAGCCCTAATTATTGTAAAATAATGAAGCCCTGATTTGAGTTTAAAAAACCCCTGGCTGATGCCAAATAATAAAGAGTCACATTTGGACTGAATGCTTGATAGACAACAGACTTTGTTACAGACCAAATCTCAAACACTTCACTATTTATACTATACAGAGGTTAAATGACCAAATTATTAGCTCAAGACATTGGTTTATCCTGCCAGAGTTATTAAGGCAGGGATGAAATTTTAGTCCTGGCTCATGGACACAGTGACACTCACATTTCTTTTTTTATAGGTGACTTCACAGGTTTCACATCAGCATTTATCTTCCACTGAATTTTCTCTTCTTGCAAGTGAGGAGCAACTGCTGTCACAATTAGCAAATTCTCCTGTCTGTTAGTAATGAGATTGGCTTCTGTCAGACAGCACAAACCTCAGTTTGTTGGGAAGAGGTGCCAGGCAGGTCAGTATAGTTTTCTGGTTTACTGGTTTATTGCCTTTCATGCTGCACAGTACCTCAGCAGCTCCTCAGAAACAGCAAACAAGACTGACACTTCAGAAAATAGGGAATCACTCACCAAAAAAGTGGTAAAAACTACCCCAAACCTAAACCAAGCAGACAGGAACTATCTAATTCATTTAAAAACCCTAACATTTTCGTTGTGACTGTAGACTGCATATATAGTTTATTTTTCATTTTCCTTTATGAATATATGAAGATTGCCAACTATTAACATGAAGACTACACCTAATCACTACAGTGCCCATTGTAAGGAGATGAAAGTTCTTGTACTGGGCATCTTCTTAGATTATCAGTCCCATCAAAGGCACTGAGTGTGCTTACATGAGTAAGTGCCCAGTAGGGTGAGTAATTGCTCTATGCTATTGCCTGCTGTCAATAGGAAACATGGAATAAAGAAAAATCCATTGTAATTCTACAGGCAGAAACAAACAATGAGAAAAATCTTTACTCTTTGAGATAACCTTTTCTACACATATATTCTGGCTTAACAGACATATTTTCTTGTTTAGCTCTTACAATTTCTTCTTCGGATGCTTCAAGTATGGGTTATTTTATAAACATCAAGCACACCCACCTAGTAGCTTTATTATTAACGACTTGGAAAAACAAGCACACAACAATGCTGAAGAGAGCCCCAAAGCAGTGTTTGTCACTGAAAAATGAATGTAATCAACATATAATCGATGTTGAACCATCATCATTAAGTGGACCTGGTTTAGATGCAAAAAAAAGGCACAAGGTTTATTCAGTGACATTTTAAATCTTCTCTAGCTATGAATTATGGGACCATTCTAGAAGTTGTTAAAGACAAAAAATAGAGTTCAGGGATATGGAAAATTTTCTTTGACGTTCACAGCGGTCTCTGAAATCTCTACTCAGTGAGGTCTAATAAAGTCTGGGGCTATGGAGAGCACTGTAAGAGTAAGTGTTGGAATGAAATCCGTAATTTTCACTAACAATAATATTCTCTGGGTCCTAGAAGTTGTCTGCTGGGGTGGGTCTGTCACATGTGTGAACATTCCTCTACACATGGCACATACACATATGAGTGCAGGTGCTGATTTCCTGACCATAATAATCCTGAATTTATCCACAGCACTAATGAAATATTAGAAATAAAACAGCTTGTTAGTGCACTAGTGCACTTCAATTATGATCAGATTCTTTCTCATTACTAAAGTGAAAACATAATTTCTTACCCACCAGGGGACATGGGCTGTTTTTGGAGTGGAAAAGTTACTGTTGGGTTTTGAGACACTGAACCTGCAGTAGCAAAGGTCTCAGCCTCACTGAACATAAGCCAAAAGCCATCAAGTAATAACTGCAGCATCATCTTTATGTAGCACTGGACCATTTTGCCTCTCCCAAAAGCAACTCACCTGTTCAGCTTTCTGGTGAAAGACAGCAGACATGGCCAAGATGGTGCTGCGCTCATCCAGAGCTGCAGCAAAACTCTTCCACTCTTGATCCAGCTGGCTGGATATTTGTTTAATTTGCTGGGAAGCATAGTGGCCTGCCTCAGACAGCCTTGATGCCACAGACATGATTCGATTGATGTTGACATAGGCATTCTGAAAATTAAAAACCACACATAAATAAAGAGAAGGAAGAACTGTGACCACCCTCTGCCTTCATTACACATTCCAAACACCATCAGTTGGAGTAAAGCCAAGCAGTTCAGTGAGAGCAATCAACCACCTGCTTAAATATGTGTGAATAGCAGGCATACTACCTTCCACTCTAAAAACACATCCCTCTGGATTCTTTCTGTACATCTATGCCATACTTTAACACTGTTATCTCCCCCTCTCTCCTTGAATTTATGTAAAACTAATTTGCCATACTTTAGCTATTTACTCACCTGTTACTCACCTGCTTCTATAATATTCCTGATATTTCTGTTGCATTAATTCATATTTCTGGATGCTATATCCACATACTCATAAGTAAAAGGTTTACTTTATGCCCTTTGAGAACTGTCTGATAATCCTTTATAGACATGTAGTGTCAACAAATGGAAAAGTCTTACAGAATTTAAAAGAGCTCATAAGGGTATTCCATAGAAATATAAGTGTTTCCATAGAAATGTCTATTACATTATGGCCTTCAGTTAAAATGTTATCTTTTCTGCAGGCTATTTTAAGCTGTTCTCCAACAGAGATATTATTCAACTCCATTCTGCATTTAGAAGGATTCAAAAGCCTCTAAAAGGGTAATATTTTCTGTTCTTTCATAAGAATTTTCCATTATTGTTTTTATTCAGCCTTGAAGAAGTGGCAGAATAGTTTTTTCTCAAACTAAACGGTAGACAGCAATGTAATTGCATTACAATACCCTCATTCTGCATAGGAATGTAATGCTGAAATAAAGAGCCGTCATGACAGTGTCTTACAACAATGCACCATCAAAAGATAAATGAGAGCTGTCCTGCAGATTTCTGGAAAGTCATTTGATGTAAGCACTTTTCCTTTCTCTTTCCTCTTCACCAAAGGAAAGGAACATCTCAGAATTTGAGATGTCTTGCTAATGTTGACTTACTACTGCTTTCTTGTCTCTCTAAACTATTTCCAAAGGGCTTTAGAAATTTCTGGGAGTACAATCTGTAAGTTCCTCATGCACAAGGACAGACACAGCCCTGATGATTTTAGCAGCATTACTCATGGGCAAATAATAAATCAGAGATGGAAGTGTTTGTTGGAGCAGGATCTCATCAGAGTGAGTGGGAGCAAAACGTGGAAAGGTATCTGCCAATCCAAACATGAAATGCAACAGAGCACTGCCAAGGCAGGCACAGGTCCAAACTAAGTTGTAAAGCAGGGCAAAGTATGTCTGCAAAGTGTGTGGGATAACTATGAAGTACATTTATCATAACTGTAGGTGCTAAAGGGGAAAAAGATTGGGCCCCAGCCCTTTGGGCCACTCAATTCTCCCTGGTAGAACCACGATTGTGACAACTGTCACATAAATAACATAGATCTAAAGCAATACCCAGCCTTCAGTCCTGCTTTTTCCCCTGATCACAAAGCCTTTTCTTAAAAATTGTATTTGGCTTAAAATCATTAGATTAATTTTAAAGAATTTTTTTTTTTTCAGTACAATTAGAGAAACCAATCAAAATTGTTCTGGAGCTTAAAGTATACTAAAAAAAGACACTATGATTTGAAATTTTGACCACCAGCCATAGTCAAACATTTCTTTGTGTCCCTCTAGGTTAGAAACTGGAAATCAGACTAAATATTTAAGCCTTTTTCCTAGAAATCTTTCATAAGTAAACCTCAGCCAAGACAATTTTGCAACATTTCAGGTCAATCCTTTTGGTGGAAAGTGTAGCATCATTACAGTTGCTAAAACTTAGATGAGGTGTGCCAAAATCATGGAAATTAGCTGTGTTTGAAGGAAGAATTCCCAAAGAAGTTTCAACTTCATGTAGAAAATGGTTGTTTTATCCTGATTTTGATAATTTATTTTTTCCCATGCTGAATTATCTTGGCCACTGTGATGCAATGGGCATGGAGGAAACAACTGTGAATTCTGTGGTTCCCAATGGCTCCAGTGCACAGTCAGTAGGTTTAGTTGAACTGCAGCAGATGTTCTGAGTCTGGTTTTTAAGTCAGAGAGATTTATATATTGTTATGTCAGTTGTATTTTTATACAGGGATGAGGATGAAATTTCTCTTTCCTATATGGGAATTTTTCATGGAATGGTACCAACTCACTAATTCCATAGCTCTGTTCACAGGAAGCAAGGAGTATTTTGGGTATCACGGGAATCACCTGCTCACACCTCCATTTGTCATACATCAAGTGAAAAAGGCTCAGAAAACAGAGACTCCTGAGCTTCTCCTGCTCATTTTTGAACAACAAATGCACTCATCAAGTGCAGTATCACCTGTAATGTGCTCTTCTGTATTGCTGTTGCACACTGAAGTAAAATGCAGCTTGGCTTCAAGGCAATCCACAACTCACTTTTAGGAAAAAAAAACAACATTTAACTGACCACAATCCACAAAATGCAAGATATTTCTTCTTCACCTTGGAGAACAACATTGTAAGCCAGGGTTTGTTGGGGTTTTTTTATCTATATCTGCCAGTGTTAAATGTTCTGAGTAAAATGAAAAACCTATGCTGACAAAATTCATCTATTCATCTGTTGACATTTCACAAAGTTAAATCTTCCTTTCCCTCTGGTATGTTCACTTCTATAAACTGAGTGAATTGAAATTTTTTTCTATGTCACTATTACATAGATCTTTCAATCTTGATATGAAATAAGTTCAATAGAGCAACTAATGTCTGTGACTTTGTTTTTCCTTTAGGCTTGAAAAATCCACTATAGCAGGTGCATGCAGAGTCTCACTTTAAATTTAACCTAACCCATCTTTCTTTCAAAACGGAGAGGGGTGCCCAAGGAGGACTGCAAGGGATCACTCCTTTATGGCTACATAAGAGCACAATAGGTCAAACAACAAGGAAACAATATATTAATCACTAGAAGTAAAAGCACTTCAGTTAACATTCTGTAGTCATGACACTAGGATACACTGAAATTTTGGCTAATACATACCTTTCAGCATTGAAAAAACTTTATTCCATATGTATTTGCTTTTCAAAAGCACTACTCATGTTAAGAGTTAATTTTTTATTTGCTTTATTTCAACTTTGAAATTTTAATCCAAAAAAGGGGATTTTCTCCTCCTAAAAATCACTGGGCAGGCAAACAAAAGAAAAATTTCCTCACATGTACATTGACATCATAAGAGGTAAGAAAAAGTTTACAAAAGCTTTAAGCAGTGCTTTGCAAGTTCACATTCCCCCCTGCTTGTCCACCAACTCTCAGTCCATTTCTGTGGCCCAACCAAAGCCTAAATTCTGGTTTTTAGTGTGTGAGACACAGCTGCAGCACAGCAAGCACTGCCCAGGGCCCAGCACACACTCAGGTAAGAGCCCTCAGTGTCAGCAATAAGCACTGACAGTAGAGGAGTTGCAATTGTGGAGTGATCTCCCTCAGGGAAATACAGAATTCATCTCACAGGCATGCTGGGAGACCTCCCCTCTTAATTAAACCCTCCAAGCCTGGCTGGGACAGCACTTGCTTATGATACACTTATAAAAAGAATGCCTGACACTCACAAAAGAAAAATGAGCAGTGGAAAGCACTAAATCTGCAAGGAATTTGCCTGTGTTCCTCTCATTTCTTAGAGGACTAGGTGAGATACTGTGATGGCAAGCAGCAAAGGTGGGCTGCAAGAGAAGGGTTCTGCAGATTAATCAAAAGTGCAATTTGATTGCTGAAGGGTTTTTCTTTAAAATAAAATTAAAAAAAACCAGTTTGCACTGTGCTACTGTGACTTTAGAAACCATATGTGAAATAAGCCTAACACATAAATCCAAAGCAGAATGTTTCGGTGACAAAGAAACCCTCCTGATATATCTTTAAGACCTTTAAGTTTCTATAACAAGACCAATTACATGTAGCCTGTTTAATATTAGATGGCATTTTAGCTCAGCCTACATACAGAAAAACACCATTCATTTAAGACAGATGTTGGGAATTTTCAACAGTCACTATTAGCCTTTACATGATAATTGTAATATGTTAGAAGTATATTGTGATTTAGGACAACGTGGATCTCCATGTGGTGTCAGACAGGTAACTCCCTACCACCAAGACAGGCAGCAGCATCAGCATTGAACACTCCCATTTTTGTGTGCATGCCTCACAGAAAGCAGGAACTCATAATTTAAGGAAGTTATCAGATCCAGGCATAAAAAATTCCAGGCAAGGGAAACACAAATAACTTTAGTCAGAACAAATGGCATGTACACCAGGTATCCAAGTGCAGAGTTATACCCAGTATGCTTTGTGCCATACTGGAACACTGAGGTTTTGTTTTCTAGTTAATTTATTACATTATTGATATTGCTTGAAAAAGGTCTGGGTTAAATATTCATCTTTGTGAAAAGTATTATGGCTTCAGTATAAACATTATACAGCTGTGATAAAGAGTAACAATTTATTTTGAAACTGAAGTGAAAACAAGCACTGCCTCTAAAAAATCTATGCTCTATGCGTATTTGAAAGAAAAATACCACACTACAGTTTATTATCTCAAATATATGATTTCTCCACATCCCACATTGATCATCTAAAAGGAAGAATTATTATTTTAACAAACAGAGTAGCAAATTGTTTTTCCAAGAAGGAGCTTTGGTCATAGCATACCTATAGAGATGTATAGGAAGATCATGCAATGAAAGGCATGACCAATTAAACACTAGGAGCCTGCATTTTCTAGAGGAACTGAAGACTGTATTTTAATTATTATTACTTATGCCAGGCTTAAAGGACACTAGGCACAGTGTAAAGAAAAAAACCCCAAACAACAAACACAATCAAAAAAACTTGGAGATCCATGACCTGATCCAATTTCCACTGAAGATTGTAGCCTTTTTCCCTGCTAAACATACAGCCATCTTCAGCTCCTCCTCCAGATCTTCACTTGATACTGATTTTAATGTATTAACAAAACAAAACAAAATCCAATACCATAAAAAAGCCGAAGCCCCACAACCAAAAAAAGTGCCTCAAGATTTCATTATTTTATTACTCATACTTCTGAGTAACAAACAGCTGAGCTATTCTCAATCCAACAGTTGCTGATGTATTGCATGCAAAAAGATCCAGCTAAATTATAAAGCAAACTTCTAGCAAAATCATTAAGTTTCTATTAATAGCAATGATGTCTTTCCAAGCCTAACTCCCAGTTATTTTAAGAAAATAACACCAGACAGCATTATTTTACATTACCATATTTTGTGGTATTATTACCACAGAAAAAGATAAAGGGAGATCCTCCAGCTTGACTCTTCTAATGGTATTTCTGAAGAATTATGACCAAATTTGCATCTTTCATAAGTCAAGTGAATGTTAATGCACTAACCTCCAGGACACATTTACTTGTTGGTACTCTGAGAGCAGCAGTGTTATATGGAGGCAGTGTTATCCTGGATTTTGCTAGATGGCACTGTGATGGCAAGTTTAACAATCAGGTGCCTAGAGCCTGGTTTTCAGTGCTCTGATCAGATCTAATCACAATAAGCACATTAATAGGCATTATAAACATTTCTCATCTCCCACTGTTATGCCATGCCCTAGTGAGGCACAGTGCTTTAAGTGGGGAATAGCTACCTAGGTGGAAATGGCCTGTGGGATTCAGGTCAGAGAAGTTAATTACCTGACCTGGAATTTGGCCAGAATCCCAGGGTTAATGCCTGTAACCTTTTGAAAGCAGTGTGGGGTCTTTAACTTCCTCGGGTAGTCAGGATCTCTCTTTCCCATTTCACACAGCTGCTCTGCAGTGCCTTGCCCGTGGGCTGCAGAGCAGGTGTGGCTCTCCAGGGACCTACACCCCCAACTTCAGCCACCCCTGAGGTGTCAGCCCCGTGCAGCTGCTGCAGCCTGACCCTGCTCAGCAGGAGGAGGTTCATCTGCAGGAGTGCTTCCCTCAGGGCAGGCTTTGCTGCAGTTGACAGAGAGCATCCAGAGAGGGCTCTTCTCTGCACTGTGCAGTTGCAGCAGGGGGTATACATGCATTTTTCTATCCCACTGCACCGATCCAAACATCAATACATCCTGTCCTCATTTCTCTGCTGAATGCAGGGCAGTTTCCAGAGGAAGTACCTTATGTCTTGAAAGAATAAGAAAATGAGCAAAGCACTTATAAAGGTGATGATTTTTCTTTTATAAAAAAGAAAGGTAAATTGAGTTGCATTCAGAAGTTCTGACCAATTAACAACGAAAAATGGCAAAATCCCACTGTGGCCAAAAATGACAGCTTGATTAGTGTGCTCCTTTTCAAGGTTTTGAAAAGTACCTTAGCAGGGTGTGGAGGGAGAAGCATAAATTATTAAGGTGTCACCTACAGCTCTCATTAATTCCCAGTCACAGAAACATCAAGAACTTAAAATATATTGTATTTGCTCTCCAAAATGTAAACAAACTTGGCTTAAGTCGAGGAAGTTACCATAGATCAGTGTCTGGGTGGACAGAGCACCACTCTGCTGCTGCCCCAGCCAGGCTGACCTTCCTTCCATCACCTCTCACAGGTCCACAGTGCCCTGTGCACTGGAGGTGGCCTCCTGTGCTGGCCCTCTCCTCCCTCCCGTGCTGTTCACAGGGTGCCCTCAACTCACCATGGAATTCATGGCAAAGTGGTTGTGCTGTGTCTGCAGGTCCAGGGCGTGCTGGTAGCTCACTCCGATCTCCGTGTGACTCTGCAGGAACAACTCTTTGTTGTGGCTGATCCAGTCGAACATCTAGAAATATTCACACGAGAGAGAGGGAAAAAAAACAGAGTTAGACAAGGAGGGAAACAGCAAGAGAGAGTGCAAAATGTAAAAATCCTCTTCTGAGATAGATGTGTATGCAACACAGACAGAATCATCTCACCTACGATCCTCATTAAAATAAACTCTTGTTGAGCAATGGAAGCATTGAAGTTATCACCAAATTTCACTATTAAGAGAATGACGGGTCAGGAAAAATAATTCATAAAACATGTTCATCAGTAATCTTGATCCCACAGTTTTTTCCTGTAAGTAGTGGGAATTTCTTATATAGAAAGATGCCAGCTGAGGGAACTATAATCAGGGATTGCTTCACTGGCCAAAGATCTAGCAGTTCATAAAGTACTTTTAATCCACAAATGGACCAAAAATTCCATAAATATTACCAGTGTGATTTTCTCAAGCCCCTTTCTTTTTTATCTATATATAAAGTTTCCAAATATTACATTCGAGTAGCCAGTTGACTTCTGACACTTTTATTTCCCAGATCTTTCCAAGTTCAAAGCCAGAACCCAGCCTATCTTCCACTTACTATTTTTGAGACTGAAGAGAAAAAAAGAAAAAAAGTATTTTATTAATATCTATAGAGAGCACACATCTCAACTTCTTCCACTTCCAAATGTATTCCCAAGCAAAATGGATTGTTCAGTACTTCAGACACAGATAGAAATATATTGAATAGAGTTGATGAATCTCATTTCTAATTCGGAAGCACGTCAGTGTGACATTTCAATCTGCAGCACGTTCATTCATTTTAAGCTGTCACAAGTCAGCTAAGAGATAGTGCATTTATGTTCTAGCTTGTTCTGTGTTGTGTTAGAAACTAAATGCATTCAAAGGGAGAGCTTTTCATTCTTTACTCCTGACTACAGGACTACAGGCAATTGCAATCTCAGATTTCTTCTTCTCTGGAAAAACATTTTTTGCAGGATCACTTTAAAACCATGTGCCCTTATCTCCATACCTGTAAGCTGGGGAACTGTCCATTAATAAGGACTCTTTCATAATAATAATAACAGTAACAGCAAAACCCCCCTAACTCATTAATTCATTATAAGAAAAGAAACTACTTATAGAGGCTGCAGTGCAGTTGCCTGTGTCAGAGAAAGTGTTTTAAGGTAATAAAGGCAGTGATGCAGCTTCTAAGTAACCACCTTAGGGTCAAAAGATCACTTTACATCTTTGTTATAACATTTACATGTCCTCCAATAAAAAGCTGATTTGTTCTTTAGCACTGCATAACAATTTTTGACCTGGGACAGCTGCAGAACACTCAGAGCCCACTGCTCCGTTTGGTGCTGTAATTGCTCAAGGTCAGTTCCCCACTCCCTGTGGAGATGGTGCCCCTGAGAGGAGAGAAAAGGCCCTGCATGGGTCACCTAAGATTCCTGCAGGAAAAACAACAGTTCATGCTGAGCACTGGATCCAGCATGGGACTACTCTGCTGCATGGAGGGGATTTGCAAAAATAACATTGAATATCTCTTTCAACAAAAGGCAAATAAACATTCCAAGTGTCACATTACACTGACCTGGTCCCAAAAATCTGTCACATATGCCTGACTTCTTAATCTTTTATTTATGAAAATACACTTGCAACTATAGAGTCTACACCAGTCTTGTATTTTCTGTTGATAAATAGTCCTAAAAGCCAAGTTTAGTTCCGGTTAAAAAGATGCAGGTCTAAAGTAATATCAATGACACAGTTACCTTCTCATTTCTACCAATGGAGCTGATCAGGCCTATCAGTTTTTCAGGATTTTAAGTAACAAAATTTTTGTAAGGATGAGGTCAGAGTTTTCAAACATTACTGCCAATTAAACAGAATGAAACTACCTACTATACCTGAAGAGACATCTAAAGCTTTCTCATTGGATTCCTTTTTCTCACTTTATGAAGATTTAATAAGCAACATTACCACAACATAATTTGCTACAGTTGTGGGCTTAAAGAAAAAAAAAAAAAAAGGAGAGGAAAAACATAAAGGTAATAAAGAAAGGAAAATTCCATAACAGCAAAGTTCATGTCCTAACAACAAGATTTTACGTCTCTGCGGAAAGACCAACAGAGATTTCTTGTAAGTAGATATATGTTTGATGAGAACATTTTTTTTAATGTTTTAAACAATCAAAAGACAGTCAGGGAGAAAAAAATTGGCAGCAATCCACTAAAAATAAACAGTAAATTTAATATTTTATGCTCAGCAAAGCCGAATCAGGATCTTCTTAAGACAAGTAATTTAAACAAGTAATCTATTGTTCTGTGGATAAGGAGCATTTCCTTTATCTAATCTATACACATTTTGCTGGATGAGAACCGAGCTAAAGTTAAACCATGCTTCTCCCTTTTAATGTAAAATAATAAACTATTAAGAAAAAGAAGGGAAGTTTAAGAGATGATTAGCCTTTTTTTTTTTTTTTTGTCTATTTAAATCAACTGAAATATACAACAACAGTTTAAAGGATGTTCTTCAAGAATTTTGAGCAACACTGAGCAATAGACCTCAATGATGAGATATGTACCACCTTCCAAAACAGCATGTTTTTTAAACTGTATCCATAGACAACAGCAGATTTTGAAAGAGACTCAATCTCAGCATAGACTTTGAATCTTTCTATGATACTACTTTGGTTTCAGCTGGCCTATTCCAGTACGAGATTATCCCCTATCAGTATGATCTGGATTCTCATCCTGACTCTCTCACATCTCACACAAAAGCCCAGAGAATGAAGAGTTTTGAGTTTATTACAGTTTGGAGCTGGGAGAAAATCAAGCAAGATGCCTCAGGACTGCTGGAGAGTAAAAAAGATGCAGCTTCACTATGGGCTAAAGTAAGGTTAATGATGCCTTTGCTCTGTAAAAACTTTTGTTGCTCTCAAGTCTTAATGAATAGAAAGCAGTATTTGCATTCACTCTTGCTTTACCCAACAACCAGGGCTTTGCAAACTGCAGACACATTGACCTTAAGCAATGATTGGTGTGTTTGAGACACCCAAAGTTCCAGATGAAGTGGTGCCTCTGCATGGCCCAGTCCTGTGTGGGGTAGAAATACCAACCTGCCCCTCCAAACAGCACAGCCTGGCATGGTACTGCTTGGATTTGTTCACAGTGATCTCAGAGCTGCTTCCTTCAGTGACTTCTCAAGGATTTCTGCTTAATGCTTACTTAACTTTAGACATTTTCCCAAGTACCCAGAAGAGACTATTTGGATTTCTTGGTTGCAAAGGTGTGGCATTACAGAATATTTTTCTTTTCATCCTCCTAACCAAGGGTGCATGGAAATACCTAAAAACAGGGTCTTATTTGGTTTTGAGATATAATGGATTGTATTTTCAAACTTTCTTCTCTGATCAAAAACTCTAAAATGGTCTTAAACAATTTTCTTATAATAATATGACTCCAATTTGAGGCTCTGAACATACCAGATGAAATGTGAGTTGTGATGGTGCTGTGAGAGTTTGCAACGCGTGGCCAGGAGGTTTCAATATGAAGGTCTGTCAACATTGTCTGGCCTGGCCCACGTTACCAGCAATATTTCCTGAAAGCTGTCAAGGGAAACTTGTTTTCCACATGAGAAACTCTGATGCTTCCTGTGTTCCTGAAGCGAGTGTGCTGCCTTGTTTGTTTAATTAAAATGCACCATTATGGATGTGAACATGGCAGTGACCCAACAATTGCTATTTCTCTCAACCCTGTGAGGACTGCCCCTGTTTCAAGGGGCTAACGTGGGCTCCTGGAAAAATGTTCAAGATCCGTTTGACAAGTCAGTTTCCCTGTCAAAGGAATGAGTTTTTAATACAACAAATATCAAAGTGTGGAGAATGTGCCCGGTGAGATCAGTTTAAGCCAGATAGAGTGTCTCAGCAAACAGATTTTCTGTGTCACTCCAACACTGCTGTACAGCACTGTATCAATTGATCTCATCCCATCCATGAAAAAGACTCTCTTAACAAACCTACTCTAGTGATATCACAAAATTAATGGATCTTTAATTATTCCTGTGACTTACTTCTTAGTTGGAGTCATGCTGTCAGTAAAATAATTCTGCTCTCAAGCCTTCTAATCACTCCTGCAGTCATGAATTCACACTAAACAGCAGCACAGAATAACTAAGATTGGACATTACATCACCAAAACCACGTGAACCAACTGTCCTCAATGTCTCCCAGACTGGCACTTCTCCACATTGCTGTAGATAATCTGGAGACCAGTTAAGTACTTAGGAGTTTTCCAGTGACTGAGAAGCAGAGGGAGGGGTTAAGCACACTTTAAAAAGAAGAAAATCTTTCAATGTGATTATCTCCTGTAGTCCCATTTCTAACAATACATAAAGGAAGTTGAATGCATTTGCTGAAGAATGGTAAGTACTATATTTAATTAAGGAAATTAGTTTTTTTGTGAGAGAATCAGAAGAACTAAGAATGATCCAAAGGGTCTCTTCCCCATGCATTGTAAAGCATCTAGCCTCACTGTCACTAGTGATCATATATGCACCAGTAGTTATTGTACATGTGGTCTTGAGGCAACTTCACTTGAGATTAGGGTATCAGATCACATCTCCAGCATCAGTCCTGCTGGCAACAATGAGTTCTTAACCTCATGTTTTGTCATCATAGTTGATGAGTTACTAGAAAATCCAGGTTAAGTGTTAGACCAAACAGCAGGTCTCAAGCTGGTCATGAATAAGTCCTACAGAGGGAGAATGTGACTCCCTATTTCCCCTGGATTTGTAACATCTGGCAGGCCAGTGAGTAGAGGGTGAGAACAGCTGTTTGAGAACAGACGAGAAACACACAGATATGGAACAGCATGTATGCAGGCTGTGCACAGTCCAGCTCTACATCAGCTAAAATGAGATTTATAACATCATTTCAGATAAAAACCTCTGCTGTCTGGCTTTTGTCAGTGCTCACTGAGGAGCATTTGTACTGGATTGTGAACACAGTGGTGCAGAGCACCACAGGAGGATGTGCCCAGCACATGGCTGGCAGCACACCCTATGCCAGTGGTATTGATGGGAGGATTACAGCCTTCATGGCCTTGGCAGCCAGTGAACTGAACATATTTATTAAGGAAATTGTTTATACATGCTGGAAATAATAAATCCCAAATCTATCGAGCACGGCTGGAATTAATTATGAACTGGCTTGTAGCAAATAATCTCACTAAGTTCTGAGACATAAATATCAAACTCATATGGTTAATTAAGGGTAGAATGATAACCATTATAGCCACACCATCCTGAGGAACAATATAGGATACATATAAAGAAAATGGTTCCAAAGGGACATTCAGGTCAAGTCCAATCACTGCTTTTGGCAGCTAACCATAGGATAAAATTTCCTTTCATAAGAGGATGAAGCTCCACCTGAAAACTAGTGAAATGCTACAGCTCAGCTTCTCCTATGAGAAGCAGTTTCAAAAACTTTCTGCTCCTGTTACTGAGCTCTTCATGTACTCTCTGATCTACACAAGGCTCATGCCCAGTTTATACACATTTTCTCTCAGGTCAACATTTCTCTATAAGTTAAAAAAGTTCTCCTGGGTGTTTAACATTTTCCATTGTGGGTCAGGTGGAGTCATTGTCTCTTGTGCTGTTTCTTTTACTAGAACCCAGATCTTTTAAAACTTCTTAAGATACACAGCCTTTCTCTGCATGGTTTTAGTTCATGGATATCTTTCAATCCCAACTAAGATCCTAAGGACTAACCCTAAGGATTTCGTGATTTTTTTTTTTTTTAAATACTCCAGCTGACATCATTTATGATAACTTGTGCAGTGCTTCTGGCATCAGCTCTAGAAAAGGACATACTAAAATGGGAAAGCAACAGCTGCTGGATCAATGTCAGCACCTTCTGCTTTGCCTCGCTATATTTTCTCTTGGTAGTTCCCTGCACAAATACTGACAAAGACCAGTAGTGTTTATATGATTTGTTCTGACAAGCACAACTCAGGTGATGTTCTGAATAAGAGCAAGTTGAAGAGCACTTAGAGAAAATATGAGGCAGGGTTTTGAAATCCAGGTAGCCATAAATGCATTCTCTCACTATGCCTCCATATGCTGCTAACAAAGACACAAAAAGTGTTAATCTAAAAGAATGTCTTGCCTACATTTGAGAAGAGGGTAGATCACTAATTATAGGCCAGATGAAATCCCTATTAGATTAGTACTTTCCAATCTTTTCCGATCTGTGGACCCCGTAATTTTTTTCAAGGCAAGCACTGTAGCCACTTAAGGTCTTCAAAGAGTAAATCTGTTTGATCAAATACCTTTACCAGCTACAAAGGAACTTAATATCCATGATTCACAGGTTTGGAAATGCTGAAGGTAAGCACATATCGCCTATTAAACAGAGGTCCATTTAGGAGTCCATGTGCATTTTGTATTTTCAAAACTGTCCAGTCAGTGTTAAACTGAATAATCTACAACAGAAAGTGGAAAGTTCCACTCTGAAAACATCTATAGCTAAGTAAGTTCATTTTTGTAGGTTTTCACAATATAAACAAAATAATAACACACACAGAACAGTAACTGCCAGAGTCTCTCTCTTGAGGTTTAGAAAGTTTCCAGCTACAAGGTCTATTCCTATCTCATTAAGGGAGTTCAAGTATTCACAACAACTCAATTAAACAAAAATCAAGGCATATTTCTCACATCTTTTGCAATTGAATTTAGCCAGTATTTGAACAAAAAAGAATACTGAGCAACAGATTTGTGGTACACATAGTCTACACTTACATGCAAGGGCATGATCCAGGAAAGATTTGCACGTGAGCTAACTTTACAAGAGACAATCAAAAAACTCTCCCAATGTCTCCAGATTAGAATCAAAACTATGGTTTAATTGGAACCAGCCATATGTCTAGGTCACCCAAATGTCTGGGAAAGGCCATCAGAATGGCATCACCTCCATGGAGGAGCACGTGGGAAATGCCAACAATCTAAAGAATCAAGGTTTCTACCTGGAATATAGAGAATTCCCTCCAGTCAAGCCTCTGAGCTAAATTCAGCAGCACATAGAATTGATTGCTGGCTGTCCAAGCTAGCTGCTCCCTAAGGGATAAGGAGCCAGAAACAAAGACTCAGCAGGTAGAACAGGGGCCTTATTAACCAGAGCCTGTCCCACAGCCCCTGAGGTTTACAACTGACAGCAACCAGATTTAAGCAAGAGGACATCACACAAGTTCTGGTGACAAGCCAAAGCTTAAGCTGTGAAGGCAACCAGCAGGTCAGGATCAGGCCTAGTGAGGGTAACCAGGCTCAGATGCAGCCCCACAACCACAGCACAGGTCCACAGCAATGAGGGATGTCCCAGGTCTTGCCCTAAAATGAGTTGATGGATCAGTGTCTGGCTCAGCAGGGCTTGTGGCCAGGCAGAACAAGGCTGTGGCAAAGCTGGCAGTGAGGTTGGTCATTAATGTCCACCAGTGCCCACAGGGCCCTGACAGTGGGCTGGGTACCTGCATGGTCACCAGGAAAATGGCTGTTCTTGGGCAGGAGGGTTTATTATTCTGGAGCCATTTATTCTGGCTCCAGAATAAATTTTGCACTCAAAGAAAACTTTGATAGCCTATTTAATTATTTTTTTCCATGAATCAACAAATGCTATGAAAACCATTTCAACCAAAAATACATATTCAATCTGCTGTAATTCCTGTTGCCACTCTATAAATACAGCCTTAATTAAATCAAAGCACTTGTAGCTTTAAAATAGAACTCAGCATACATCTAAATGCTTTGCTAAGCCAGGGCCTAAACACAACGTTGTGTTTGTTTTTGTGTTTGTCTTGTGTTTACAGATGGTGATGGACAAGCCAACACTTCTGCCAGATCTTTCCCTTTCACATGTGTTCAGCACGGTCCACGGCCAGGATAAATTGGTGTTGTTCCAACAAGGCCAATTTACACCAGCTGAAGATTCAGACCCACAGCTGTATTTGTGTAAACCTCAATACTGCCTGAACACAGTTTTTCCATTATGAATATCTGTGTATATGATTCATAGACTACAGTAGGTAAGGTTACAGGACATTAAATTATTCCAGACAATGGGCCCAACTGTCAGCCCACTAGAAAATTAGCGAGATGTGTGACGTGACAAAGAGCTTTGTATTTATAGCAGAGCACCATTTCCAACATACTCACACTTATTCTTACTAAATGCCAGAGTAAGAGATCTGCGTATTTTTTTCCTGACACATATCAAGCCACAGCCACGCACAAAGTAAGGCATGTGATTCCTACAATGTTGAATAGAGAAGTAAGAATTCTATTGTTGAAGGTGGGAGAAAATCCCAGATCCTGAACACATAAATATGACTAATGACATCTGGGCACACATCTGCATTGTTTGCTTGCTTTTTGAAATATTGCACCATTCCACCACACTTAGTAACATCAAACACTCAGGCATTCCTGAAAAGGATTTTCTGTTCCTTAAAATAGAAATGGCCTTTTCTAGGCACGGATCATCTAGAGAGAATTGCTTGCTGTCTAAGTGGAAATTATTTCATTGGTTGGATATGAAATGTAATACTAAAAGATATAAACAGACAACATCAACATGAATGGAAAACCCAGGGTAAATTATGAAAATTTTCCCCCCAGATGAGGGATCTTCCTCTCAGTTTTCAAAAGAAATTTTCATTCAGTTTAAAATGCTGTAGGTGTTTGGTGACTTTGTTGTAGACCCTGGTTCTAGTCCTGGCTGAATGTGTGATATTCCTGTGACTTCAAATAGCTGCCACTAAGAACAAAACAGCCAGACAGATGTTTACTGGTTTGTACCAGAATTGTGGCATTTCATCTACCAAACCCTCATGTGTCTGAGGCCCAGAGATGCAGCTGTGGTGTAACCACAGCTTTAAACACCTGACATGTCATGTTGCCTCATGTCTGGTGCTGAGATCTCTGCACAGATGGAAAGCTGAGGATATCAGCTTTCCCCTGGACTTTGGGGTACCTTGTCTTCCCTACCCACCCCATAAATCAACCAGTTCAATGTTTCCCCTTGGCTCTGGCAAACCTGTGGAGCTGGGAGGGCAGACAGTGTCTGCAGCTGGTGAGGTGGCACAGGTGGCTCTGCAGCTGGCACTGGGTCTCACTAGCCCTTCAGCAAGGAGATCTCACAAGGTGGCCTGCAGGGGGTCCTGAACTGCCACCAGCCACTTCCTACCAGCTCTGGCACCTGGGCAGATCCCATCAGGGAGAAACACCACATGCCAGAGCCTGACCACGGTGCCAGAACATCCATCAGCCAGAGAACACCTAGACACAAGCTGAGAGGGAAAGAAAATGAGGGCTGCTGAGGGCTGGAGACACGCTGGGGTGACACCTGAGGGATGAGTGGCCCATGTCAGGGCAGGAACTCTAAGGAACAGTAGAAAAAAATTAAGAAGCAGAGTAGATTTGTAATGACAGCAAAAACAAACTTATATGAATATTATCCCTGACATGCCCTGTTGCCTGTCAAAAATTTTGATGGACTAGGTATAAACCAAGACAAAAATGAGGGAAATTTAAGCCAGAAAAAAGTAGATGTTTATGGCAGTGTGTCCTGCTTTTTCCTTTCAACACCCAAATCAAGATCAGAAGTTTGTGTTCATAAGCTTTAAACCGAGCAAAATTCTTCAACTCAAGGCTGTTTTGTCTGTGACACCTCTTCAGGACCTGTGCAGGACATGAGGCATCCAGGACTCTCATGCCAAACAATACAGAGGGGTCTTGCAAGACATGAGGGCTCAAGAAAATATTTCTGAATTAGTTTCTCTGTAATGTGCATGATTTGTAAGAAGAAAAGTCAGAGCAGCCTGGTTTAAAATGACATTGATACTTCTGGAAGCTATCCACAGACCATGCTCCTGGTTTTTCCTCTTCAACCCTCACTAGATCCAGAGAAGGCAATCTCTCAGCTGTACAACTACCTTTATCTGCTCCCTATTAATAGACATGAAGGGTAATTTAAGACACACTTTTAAGACCCCAAGCTCTGCCAAGTGTGGGCCATTGAAAGCACTTCAGCCAGGCCAGGAAGACATTAATTTAGAAATAATCACATGGCTACATCTGAAAGATGCTGCACAATAAGTCTGTGAACCTCATGTACAGTTTAATTACATTATTTCCTGACAGCTAGTCGCTTATCACCTAACCTTTTGAAGGATCAAAGCAATAAGTAAAAAAAACCAGCTTTCTTCTCATTTTCTAGATGTGTGGGCTTTGTTGCCCTTTAGAGCATTTGGGTCTTATCTTCATTAGCTAAAGCAGAACTTTGTGGTTAAAACATGCTATAATCATCCTTAAAAATCAGTTTTAAGTCGGTATTCGGGTGCCAAAGCACTTTTTTGTGCCATACTGATCAGGGGAGCATTCTTGTGCCTCCCAGAGGTGCCAAGTCGGAGATGCTGAAACAGTCTCAAAATGCTCCCTATCAAAATTGGCAAGCGAAAGAAAGAGGAAATTTCTGCAAATGCAAAAATATTCCGTCAGAACATACTGCCTTCAATTATTTTTGGACCCATTCTAATGTTCAAGGAGGAAGCAAGAGGAATAGTAACTGCGTATCCAGTGCCGGCAGCAGGAAACTACAAATAGCAGAGCACAGCATGTTCCAGTTGCAGCCGCAGCGGCTGCGGAGCCGCTTCCTTGGCGGGCAGGGCTGGACGGGCTGCGAGGCGGCTGCTGCCCGAGCCCGGCACGCAGAGCAGGAGCTGCGCCATGGCTCGGGCAATGCTGGGCCCCTTCCACTGAGCTCTGCTGGGCGCCCCAGTGTAAATCGCACAGGGAGCGGCCCCAGACGCTGTAACTGTGCTACAGGGCACGCTCGGCACGAAGGAAACGCGCAACTCTTCCTCGTCCCGAGCTGCAGCAGCGGTGCGAGGCATTGTTAGTGCTTTTACATTCCCATCGAAAAGATCCGGTTCACTTCCAAGTGCTGTGGAGGTAACATATTTATCTGCCAATAAGAGAAAAAAAACCCATCGGATCTGGCAGCACAGGACAGAATGAATTAATAGAGAAAGAAGGAAAGAACGGCGATATTTATTTTACACATCAGATCGGGACTCCCACTGCAGGACAGGCTTCCTGTGCAACAGGACGCAAGGCAGTTAACCCCTGTGGTTTTTAATTCCCAAGTTTTAGCTTTGAACTTTGCATCCTTTTACACTTCATTTTGCTGCTCCAAAGCCAATCCAGCTCAACAGAAATCAGTGTCTGGCAGACGATTGCCCTTCCTGATGGACAGCTGTCCACATCTGAAAAATTAGTACAAATGCCTTCAGAAGATTCTTGTGATCTTTGCTTTTGGAGTCAACTCGGGTCATGGAAGTGTTAAGGGAGGAACTGTGTACCCTCGGAGCTGTTGAACCAGGAGCAGACTTGTTGCACGAGAAACAGAAATGCCAATAGGAGGCTACAAAAGAGTCCTGCCCCCATTGCCAGAGAAAGAAGTGATAGTTACAGCAATGGAAGGTGACATTCAACACAAGAATAACAGCCACAAGGAAGAGAACTTCTGATCTATATTTACCCTGATCCCTGTATTACTCGGCTCAGCAGGCAAGGCAATCCCACACTTTGTCAAACCAGACGGCAAAATGGGGTTTGTAGCTGCTTTCAGTTGTAGGAGCAGCACAAAGCAGTTGGTGTGTACTTGTGAATTTGTCCTGTGGTTATTAGCTTTGTCCCCAAGCTTTCTACTGATGGATGGAGAGGCTGAAAGGCAAACCTTCAGAATGCTATTGCCACACAAGGGAAGACCCCCCGTGGTCTTGATTGATAAATAGGAAAGTAGCAGGATACAAGCTTGACACGGTGAAAAAGCTGCAACCTCCCTTGGAACATCACTAATAATGAGGAATTTTTTTGTTTTACAGTCCAATTAGCAGAAATGAGCTCTGTTTGTGCTTTGAGGAAAGTTGAAAACTTCTATAATGATCTCCCAAGCTTGCAAAAACCTGGTTATTTTTTGGTTTTTTTCCTACAGGTACCAAGAACAGAATCTTATTAAGTGTGACTAGCAGTGGTCAAAGTAATGAACGCTTCCCACAGAGCCCACCACGATTACTTCCCGCTCCGACAACTCTTCACTTTAGATTGGGGGCAACAAATTGTGGATGGCATTAGCAACCTGTCAGAAGGCAACTTCTGATTAAAGCGAGCAGATGTCAGCTCGCTGCATCTTTAATTCAGAGCTGCAGCCTGCAAAGGCTGCAAGTGCCAGCACGCAGGTTCTGAACTGAGAGGTGCAGGATTCATCCTCCTCTTAAAGACGTTGGTGTTCACACGTAATTGATTGTTATAGATGCTGAAGAAGATTTGCCCCCACAGTTCCCTAATGATTCTTTGGTGTCCATGACTGGGTGAGGGAAATGGCAGATTTGACACAGTTTAGCTGCCACTTTCAGACCCTTCCAAAAGGGAAGGTGCTGATCCCACTATGAAATCTCTTTAGCACATGACATCTATGCTCACAGCATCACAAGGAACTGTCAACATACTCTCTGTGCACAACCCCCCCTTCTTATAATGTTTTTTCTGCTTTAGGCAAACTTTGTTCTTTTATTTGGTTTGTTTAAAAAAAAAATTAAAATTCTGAGACCCGTAATATGGGAAATCCATGAGCCTGTTATGCCACCACTGAGCTTCCAAAAAAAAGCAATCAGTAAAGATGCATTCATCATACTGTTTATTCAGCTGCATCAGAACACCTCATAGAGGCTTATTCATGACAGTGAGTACTGATGTGCTTCAAGACAAAGCAGAAGCAGTACTCAGTAGTAAATATTCAATTATTTTAAAATGCTATAGAAAAGAAACACGATAAAGAACACAATTGAATAAACACTGAAATTAATTAAAACCTGCTACAATAGAGTTATTGCCACATGCTTTCAATTCCCACCTGTTTATTAGAGCTTCTTTGTTCTAGGAAGTGTGAAGTAATTAAGAGTGATTAGAGCTGGCATAGGTTCATCTAGGGAAATACACAGATTTTTAAGAATAGATGTACAGTTTCCCCCTTTGATATGAACTTCCTGTGTTCATATTCTTTGTCCTTCTGATCCTTTGTCTGTCCTTGATTGATGGTATCAGAAGAGTTATTGCTCAAAACAGCTTAAGTGAAGCAGAATATTCCCAGTATGTGCCAAGGCAACACAAATCCTGTGTCGATATACATATCTATTCCATAGGAATGTTTTCACATCCAAGGGCCATTTTCAACTGAAAATCTGCAATTCTTTGTTGGAAACAACCAATATCCCAGTCAGATTCAGGACCTCACTGTGCTAGATGTCATACAAACACACACTCAAGTGTTTGTTTATGCATCAGCTCAGTCTCAATTCAAGCCTCCTTTCCATATCACCTATATAATCATATTTCCAACATTTCATGATCTGATACTGTAAGATGGCTTCTGCCCTTATCCTATCTGCGCTTATTTTCTGTGTTCTGCCTGTGTCAGAAAAGCTGTGTCAGAGCAAACACTTCATGTTGAACACAGGGCCTGCCCTCTGTTGTTTGGTTTCAATGTGGGCTTAAGTTCAAAGCATGGGATGAGATGATGACCTTCTATTCACACGGCAGCTTATTTAGGGTGATATCTGACCTTCCTTCCCAGCACTGGCATCCCAAGTTTCATTTTATGAACAGTTGTCTAGTGAGAATCTCTAAAGCAAAAAGAGGTACCATATTCTATGGGAAACTTCAGATTATAAAATAAAGCATTTTTCATTGGCAGAATGGGAGAGAAGATGCCAGATTTGAAAACCAGGTTTCAGGAGAGAACAGACATGATGTGCTCTGTTCAAGAGTCCATTGAATGAAAAATGACAGATGCTACGGCAACTTAAAGTACTTTGACCAAAGTCAAAGACTCTTGAGCAATGTCTATTCCAGATCCATAAATTTAGAGATCTGTATATTTTTTCTCTATGGTAAAAATAAGAAACAGTTGTGACAGGAATTGGTTTCAAAGCTCATTATTCATATACTAATACTATTGCAGGCCCTGGCAAATCAGGCTGCCCATAATGTTGTAAATGTGAACTATCATAACTGGAATCCTGGGATGGGGACACCATTATGGACAGATGGAGATGTGGTCTCGTTACCATGGCTGACCCTGCCATCAGCAGGGCTGGAGCCAGAGCCAGTAGCTGGTACCAGGGAATGCCACACTGCTCCAGCTCAGTGCTGTCACTGGGAGCTCTGACAGACCTCGAGTCCTTCACTGAGTTCAACAGCAGGCAAGGTTCTCTGTTTTACAGGACCAGGTCTGTCTTTTTAGCAGACAACTCAGGGAGACAGCGAGCACCAAAATGCAACTAGATCAGGGCTACAGCTAAAACTAACCTGAAACTGAGTTGTTTCACCTGAAGAGAGAAGAAATTGCTTTGGGTTGACAGGGGTAGGTTCCACCAACAACTTGGTCCTCTGAGAACCCTTTTTCTGGAATTATGGGTAAGAGATTTCATTTATGCTCAGCAGGAAATTCTTTGTCACTCTTCTTATAAAACTCTCTGCAAACACATGCATGTTCACAAATATGGTCAGCCAATTCAGTGCCTTTCCCAGGCAGCATCTGTATCCCAAGGCCCTGTCCCTTCTCTGCACAGACATTTGAAATAGGCTAAGGATGACAGAAACATGCTTAAATGAGTCCCACTTAGACCCTCAGTCAAATATCTCTGCAGAAGACACTAAGCTTATTGACTCCTTTTATTGCAGAAGTCTTATGGAGCTTACCTCAGGTGCAACAACACCCCCCCCATGCTCAGATCTCCAGGAAAGCTCCTTATTGCAGTGCTCACTCACTAGGCTGTTGTAATATCCATGGTGTAAGTACTTCAATGGAAAATCCAGGGCATGTTGAGTTCTGCACACCAATGCAGTGTTCATGTAACTTAAATGAAATCTAAATCCTATACAAAAATCCGTGTCTAATCCATGATTATTACGCCTGTATGACTATTACTGTTAAATGTTAAATACCATTCATTCAGTAACAAATCCTTTCATAGTCAAACAGCACATGGGGCATATGTACTTCAGATGTGGTCTCATTATTAATCTTGACTGTGGTTCTGTCCCCTCTTAATGTGCTTCCTGCCTCCTCCCCAGTCCTAATTAACCACCTCCCCAGAACTCCTTTGTTTTGTATTCATTTCACATATGAAAGGTTCCTCTGTCACCTTCTCAGAACTCTCCTCATTGGCTTCCCATTCACACATCCCTCTCACAGTAACATCTAAGCCAATAATTCACATGAAATCTTGGAGGTGATTGTATTATGGCACATAGCACAGATCAAAGAAACCAAGTGCCTCCAGCAGTGAAATAAGAGAGGGGAAATGGTCCTTCACTAAGTGGATTTTACCTCAGTCAGAGGAGCCTGTCGCAGGTGCTGTGCCTGGTGGAATTATGCAAGTCCTTAAGGGTTAATATGACATGTTGCAAACAGGAAATCTCTATAAATTTGCTTTCTATATCACTTCAAGGGTCTTTTGATACTGCTAAAAGAAGAAAACTTAGAGATGATGTGGAATGTAAAAGGAAGCAAAGTTGGTTTTTAATCTTTCTTATACTGCTTTTCCAGAAAGTCAGCTAAGGCCCATTTCAAGGAAATGCTTCCCTTGACTCAAGAAGCAGCTACAGTTGCTCTACTTAATAGACTGTAATAAAATAAACTGCCTCCTATTAGAAAGAAGGATCATATCATCAGTTTTGTAATGCATTTTATTACAGAACATACAGCATCAGGATTTTTAAATGCAGTATGGGGGGAGGTAACGTACAAAACAGTTAAAGTGGGTGTCATACAATCACAAATGTACTGATAGTTTCCTTTCTCTCAAACATCGGGATATCAATGTTTCTTCTTTAAAGCCATCTTTTCCCACCTAAACCACAGCACAAATTTCCACATTTTGCATTCTATAGTCCATCAAAGCCATCCTGCATCTTTTTAGACAAAGAATAGCTTGCAGAACATCCCTTCCTTCTGAGGAATGTGAACCTTTGGCAGGTGTAATACTCCAAAACCAGTATGAGCATGGTTCAAGTACTTGGATTATATATTCTTGGATACTCTTCTCCCCCACTGACTTAGCTGTTGAGCTAGAGCTTCTCTGTGTTTTTCTAGACTAATTGTGCCTGGTGTTAAGTGACATTCTAAACCAGGAACTCCTAAATTTCATCTGGCACTTCAGGATGGGTATACTGTTAGTTAATGGGTATAATGTGCTTCTGCTGAAAATCAGTAGAAGTCTTCCCAATACTTCCAGTAGGAATTGGAATTGGACACTGTACAGGAGTCTAGTACAGCTGATACATCTGTGATTTTCCTCTTTGAGAAACCAAATGTCACGTTATTTATTTCACTTCATGGGGGCTAAGTTTAATAGCACCTATTCAGTAGAATAACACATCAGTTCCCTTATTTAAGGAGACCTGACTGAGGAAGGGGCCAGAAGTGGGTGTGAGAAGGGAGGAAGGCACTGTCTGCTCCTCAGTGCCGTGGTCTCACTGCCCACACTTGCACAGGGAGTGGGATGCAGGACAACTGCTGCAAGTGGTACTGCACCCTATTCCTCTTAACCATTTTGCTTAAACCCTGCCTCCAAACTTGTCTCCTATCCCTGAACTTTGCATCATTAATCACATTCCCATCACTCTTGCACTCACTGAAATCTTCTGTTGTTCCAGGCTGGTCCCATCACCTGGGAAATGGGAGCTACAGCTGCTGTGGAGTAGGAGCTGCAAGTTATTCATGCTCTCCACTCCCTCTCCCTGCAGACACCCACAGAGCAGCAGTACCACGGCAGCCCCAGCAGCCAGCACAGCTTCCCATCGCCTGCTCCACAGGGAAAATCACTGGCAGAGCTGTGTTTTTCAAAGGGAAGCCTTGGTTTACACGAGGCTGATGGTTTTGACTGTAAGCCTGCTACTTCACTGCTCCTTGAAGACTAGATGTGGCCTGTGGTTTGCCACTAGACTTTCTACAAAGCTGGCCTGATCCAAATAAAATGTTTCTCCCACCGCAAGCTTCCAGCAAAATTCACTCATGGCATTTTCTAACTAAATCTTTTGGAGCTTGCCTTTGTGTAGTGGACTGTGTAGGAAGCCAGGAAGCAGAAGGGGAGGTGAGGACAGAGAGAACATGCCAGGCCCCCTCTTGCTTCCCATTGGGGCTGACCCACACGGTGTTAGAGCAGCTCCTTGCTCTGCTGCGAGGAGCTCACAGTGCAGACCCTCAGCTCAGTTCAGCTGGTGCTGTATTGTTTATACTTGACATGGACAACGCTGATTACATCATGATAGATGTTTTTCATTCACATACATGCTGGGGTAGTAAAATTGGTGTGGAACCAACAAAGAATGATGTGGAAAGTCCTACAGAATTCAAATTGAGTGCCAGTTACAAATGATTTCCAGAAAAGCTGGAAAGTACAGAGTGTAAGTATAATTTTTTATCTTTTTCTGGTGTTCATTCAAGTGCAAAACATGTGGACTCTTGCCTGAATTCTTCTCCCTGTCCAAATTTCCACCAGCCAATTATAATTTCTCAGATAGTTCTAATACTTGGATCTACCGTTGATTGTGGGTTTTTTGTTTCAAACAATATTCAATTTAGACTGGGATACATTTTTTAATGTTACTGGTGACTAAAAATATTTTCCCTGTTGCCCAGTAAAGCACGGTGAAGGCTCAGTTCTAGTTTCCAAATTATATATATGTACATACGTATTTCTCCATTCATTGGTGAGGAATAAATTTGTTGAACAGAGAGGGTCAGGGCTTTGCCAGCAGCTGAAATGTGTTATTTATCAGCAGATCATTACAGTCAGCACTGCACAGCATGTGAACTTCCTCACACCCCTCTGCCAAAGCTCCCCACATGGCTGACCTGCCTGCTGACTTGATCTTCAAGGAGTTTCCAGTCTCCATCTGGAGACTGAATCTCACTGCACTGCTTGTGCCTATGTGATAGCCCCACTTTTCCTTTCCCTTGGCCCCAGTACAGGAAAATAAAACCCTAAAGGCCTGACTTGGGGACAAAGTTTCTCCACAGAGAGCCCTGATCTCTCCCACTGATTTGAGTGGGAGAAGCCCAGGCTGTGACTGCCACCCCCTCTGCTTATTTTGGCAATAATATGAGTTGTTCAGCACACAACTATACAGAATTCTGTAAGTTGTAATTCCTGTAATTTAAGTATTTTGTGTGTCCAGGTAGTGACTGCCATTTCTGAATGTTCCAATAGAGGTGATCTCAAGGAGGAAGAAAAGTGAATTGATTTGCTTTTATCATCTGGGGTATTGTAATACCAAAGGGTTCAAAGATTAACCTTCCATAAATACTGTGTGGTTTAGTCCTTGTGTCCCTTTTTTTTCCCTATCCCATTTTTAAGAACTTTTCAGGCAATGAGGACACCTGAAATTTTTTAAATCAAAGATGTCCAGAAAATGAAAGTCCGTGTTCATTTTCTCCTTATTACAATAGGTTTCCTGAAATATCATCCAATGAATATAGAGAGATATTTTAAAAGACCCTAAATCCTTGTTTATGTTCAGAATTTTATGTTGGAGTTTGAGCTTTCACAGGCCATTAGAGTTGTCATTTGATTAGAACAAAATGACATATCCAGGTTATACAAAACGAGCTGTGTCTCTCCCAAGGAGATGAAGAGTAACTGAGTCCTGCTACCACACCTGAGTAGAGTCCAACTGAGCAAATGGAGGTACCTGGAAACTCTAAAATTCAAAACACAGACACATTGGTGGCTATTTCTACAGTGGAGACAGCACTTAGACTGCATTTAGCTCTGAACATTTTATGAAACAAGTACTTTCCAGGCTGAGGTGGTCAAACTACTTCAAAGAGACCTGAGAAAGGCAGCTACAGAGGAAAAGCACACCAATGTTTTACATCAGTCCAGATGTGCAAAAATGTGACGTTAAAGGGTCTGCAACCCTTCCGGGAAGAATTTTAGGGACTCACAAACCAAGAAGATTACAACCACAGATTTGGGAATATAAAACAAGAAAATATTTTATATTCTTTGGGACAATGCTCAAGTCAAGAAAAGGCAAGCAGAGCCAAAGCAGAGAGAAGCTGACTGTTTTTAGTTCATGTGAGGCAGACGAAGAAGAGAAGAGCAGAATCCTGGTTTTGTCAAACTGGAATTGCTCAAGACAGCCAGTATTACAAAGGCAGAAATCACATTCTCACTGCTTCTTCCTTCATCTCAGAAGCTTCATTTATTTGTTGACTTGCCTAGACCTTACACATATCAGTCTCAGAAGAACACATGCAAAGAGCTTTGCTGTCACATTGCCTAGACTTAAAACACACCATCCTTCCATGTCTGTGCAGGAGGAAGAAAGGAAACTCCCTGGAGACTTCCTTCAATGCCACAGAACAGTGCTTGGCAACAAGGACTTCTCAAACACCGACTTGATCTGAGAGCCTTTCAGCTTTTAACATTATTAATTATAACACCTTCCTAAATACTAATAATTTACTAATAATATTATTGAATAATAACTATAAATTTAAAAATTACATTAATATGCAGTGGTCATCTGAATAATCCCAAAGAAACTGAAAATCTAAAGTGAAAGTGAAGTACAGCCACTGCTGGGAAGGACAGAAGTGAGTGGCCTCCTTATAGCATATGACACACAAGGAACAGGGAGAATGCTACTATTGTAGCACTTGGAATTAAAACTCTGCTCTTATGCATCTTTAAGTGATGCTGCAAGAACTCTTATTTTAGAGGGACTCATCTGAATTCAAGGTTTTCCCAATGGGAGGGCTGATTATACAATGATGGAGCTTTTTCAGTCCTAGCAAGTCTTAGTGATATTTAGTACATGCATTGAAAACCAGTGTCATGTGTCTTGTTCTGCGTTACTCAAGATTAAGTTTTTTTCAGCAATATGCTTCTCCACAGTGTTTTAAAATAACACTAACTAGCAGCTGATTAAAAAAAACATCCTTATGAGATCCCCCTGCAGATGAAGTCTGCTTTTCTTCTGCAACTCCTCCTGGATCTGTTCAGGCAGATGTATTAGTGAAACAACTGGATAATACATTAAGTAGAGAAGATTCAGAGAAGAGATTGCTGCTTTTGATGGATATACAGACTAGATAAACACGAGTCTGAGAGCTCAGTACCTTCCACTGAGAATACCCCACCTCTGTGGCCTGGAATTTTAAACATGCAAACAAAGACTTCTCACAAAATCACCTCATGAGGTGCCAAGCACATCTGCATTAAGAAAGCCAAGGCTTTAGCACTACACAGTTTTCTAAAGTAAATTCCCTGAAACCCATACTTGACATTTCCCATAGACTCCAAGAAGTGCAAACAATAATCATAGTGAATAAAACCCCCAAATCATTCTTCTTTTGGTGCTGTGACAAGTAGATAAATATATTCATATGCTTAGTAAAAGAAGCTTGAAAAAAAAGCCAGATTCTTGTGCTAATGTCTACCAAATATACTCATTGTGAGACAGAAAAGCAGATTAACTTTCACCAAAAGCAACACATAAGAGTTACTCTTGGATATTACTATGTCTGCTACATCCACCAGTTAGCTTGGTGAATTTGGTTTCTGAATCACATGAAGTATATCTGCTGGCAACATGAGCTTTACACCTGTGATGAACACCTCATGTTGCCACTTACAGAAAAAAATGGTCACCCTTGCAATAGAGTCTTGTTTAAAGTATGAGAAAAGGAGCAGATTATTCCCTACCTTCTCAGCATCTTGCTCAAAAAGCCGGAGTTGAAAGCACTGGTCCAGTTTCAACTTGCGGACGTGCCACATCTGATGCAAGTGTTGCCGGGTGGAATGCAGCTTGTCTAAAAGGCTGGTGATCTTTGGCACAAGGCTTTGAAAATCTGCACTTCCAGGAATGCAGTTCCTACCAGAAAAACCATCACTGGATCTTATGCATTGTAATAACCTCTGGCCCTCACGATCCAGTTCTTCCACAGGAGCTTTAATCACTTTTTTCTTAAGCTGTGTGTGCTCATCAATCAGCCTTCTTGAGCCCTCAACATCAACTGGAAACTCCTTCCTAGCCAACATTTCCTGGAGATCCTCCAGCCTCGATAATAAATGGATGGCACTGTTGAAAAACTCTTCCAAGGAGACACGCAGCTCTATCCATTCATCGTGGTTGTAATCCAAGGACCCTTCAAACTCATCCGTCAGTTGAGAAGGATCCACAAGCTTTGCCAGGCCCTCCACAGACACCATACTTGTCTAAGGAAGGGAAAAGGACAGTGTTTAAATTAGGGAACATCCAATCAGAATTAACAGCACAACTCATAAACAAGCATGAAGCAAGTATTTTTCTCATCAACACATAATTGAAGGAACACTGTAAAAGATGTCAAGGACTGTGTTTAGTTTTGATGTATTAATTGGACAGAAAACTTTGCTTCTAATGGCATTTATTTATTTATTTATTTATATACTTATTAAAAGATACTGGAATAATGCCTATTTTTTTCAGCTGGCCCGACTGTCAAAAACACGTAGTGAAAATGCTTCTGCCATGGATATCATAAGCCCAGTTGGACACTGAAGACTTCTTACTGCAGCTTTTGGATATCTGGACATGGTTGTTCACTAAACAGATACATGGTATTACAGGGACTCTGCTCCTTGTGTTACTCCACAGCTAGTGGCTACATAGAAGCAAAAGTTTCAGGTATATGAACAGAATTAGGTACTGCAAATTTACATAACACAGAATATGCTGGGTTTCTTCTTCCAAATTATTCCAGTTGGCTTTTTGCCACTCTTTCATATTAGCAATTCCTAACGTAATTAAGCCAAAATCAATGTAAAAGTGAAATGTCATTGAAGTATTAACAACTTGAATTTATTGCCAATAGAAAGTACTGCTCACGAATCATACACAATCAATGAGGAATGGTTTTAATTAATTCAGACTTAGTAGCTGGTGATACAGAAAAGAACTGGATGTCTGGAAAGCAGATTCCAGTTTAAGGACACAGTAACTGATAGTTTTCCCATTTGTTTTAGACAAACTACTTATTTCTGAAATTAGGAGCATAGGTTTTCATATGCAACTAGAGATTTTCAGTACTCTCAGGTTAACACCCAAGCTGGCAGCCCTTAGAGGCTTGTCTCTTCATCAGTGACTGAACATTTATCCCCTAAAGATCAGGCCTCTAAAGAAGGACAGAGCTTGTGCTTTTCAGACATGGAGGCACCCAATAGTCACAGCACTCGCATAAAAGTCATCTATAAAGAAAAACACCTGAAGTCCTGGCCATTGTCCTGAACTGTGTCCAATAGTAGTCTAGCCATGAGTTAAAATTTAGTAATAAGCTTTTTCTTCCAATTTGTATCTATCCAAAAAATATCAGGCATTCTGCAGTGCATTAAAATTGAGACTGTATTGAACTTAAGCTCAGGAGAAAGATTATTTTAAAACATTCTTGCAATATTCCTTGCTTTGAGAAAAAGGGAGAACAGTGGGAAGAGCAAACAAACAGTGGGAAGGTAAGTATGTTGCTTCAGAGCATTTTCAGATTTTTGAACCTCTTGACCTGGACACTGAGACCTTGAAGATAATTCAGTTTAGAGTTTCACTGCCTGTCAGGGAAATAGTTCTCTTCATGGCTAGCACTTGGGCATCCCCCTGCAGTCTGTCAAGCTAATGGAAACATTGCTGTAATCATGACAGAATTTGATATTATGAGACAGCAGAAAGGATTCTAATTTCTCAAATTCTCTGGAGATTTTCTTTATTCAGGTTCAATTTTTTTAAGTAGTTCTTGAAACGCTAATATAAACTATTTTAGTGAGGCAGGTAGGTGATTACTGTTTCCTAGGCATTACTCATCCTTCTTTTTGAAATCAACTTAAAAAGTGCTGTCCACTATTTAGCTTCTTTCAGCAGGAGAAAGAAAATAGTCTCGAAGGCACCTCTGAATTAATGCTAAATAAGCTGCCTCGTCCATTCGTCAAAGAGGACAGGAAACTTCCGAATCCACATACATCAACCAAACACTTTTCTTTCTCTTTCTGGGTGAAGATCTGTGTACATGCTTCACTTTGGACTGTGACACAGAAACACTGTGCCAGAATCTCACCCTGCAAAATCCAGCTCATCAGTGCTCACTAAGGGTCCTGCAGTGCCCTGGCACACACATAATGCTTCCATTAAGCTCAAAGGAGAAATCTGGCCTTAAAACTGGCACTGGGTACTGCTGAGTTTGTGGATGGGGTAAATCAACAGAGACTTCCATTGCCTTCCACTGCAATGGAAGTGTGTTCCTGCCAAAGCCCTTGTGTTTGATCCGAGCTGTGGGAAATTGCCTTGACAGGTCAGTGCAGTGAGGGTACCTGTGAGCTACCCCACATAAATCAAATAAATGTGGGCAATATTGAACTTGTTTGATATTCATAGTTCTTATGAGAGAGCATGAGCTGCCCAAGAGCCTGAGCTTATTGATAAGCAGCAGCATCCCAAAGAATCCTTTCACTAGAAGTTCCTTGATTGTGGTGTGTATATTGCAGGGTGGACCACAGCTTAGGAAATCTTTGTTTGAATCATGGAATTGCAGGACTCAAACCATTCTATGATTTGGAGTGTCTGCAGGTAGTCCAATAGACAGGGAAAGCACTGACTCTTCTCCTGTGGTCCAAAAATTTGTGAACCATTGGACACCCACATGAACAGCCCTGCAGACAGACTAAGGCTCAAAGGCACTCTCAACACACACAAAACAAAAATACCCTTAATGTGTTCCAGAATGTACAGCAAATGAGTCCAGTGTGTTTTAAACAATACAGACTCAGAGCTGTAACTATGAAGAATAACTTGGTCACAGTTTACTCTTTACTATCATCACAACAACTCCACATAATAAAAATATACGTCAAGCCTCCAGAAGGCATTTATTAATTTTAAAGACAAACAAATGTTCTAAAAATACATACTTGAAGTCTGTTACTTTATCTGTCCTCAAAGGTACCAAGGAGTGTAAAGACTTTTTAATCAAGGCAAAATTTATGAGTTGATTTTGTGAAACAGGGGTGAAAATTTACAAGCACTTGAAATGTGATAATAATGTAAAATTGTGTTAATGAGTGACACCACTCTAACTCCCCATAGCAATTCAAGGGTCCTTGCAAGAACAGGTTGAAAATAAGGACACATTTATATCACACTGACTTCAACAAAACTTAAATACAGTCTTCCATTTCAGTAAACATTAAGAGCTGTAGCCAAATTCCCTTCTGCGTTCCAGAGATGCAAAATCTCTGTGTCTCTCTTAAATAAATGGGTTGGTAAAACAGCCAACAATATACATGTTCCTCAGTGAATTAATAAAAAACCACACATGAGTAAGTCACGGTGTGGCATGACTGATGTATGAGCACTTCATGCACCAGAGTTTTACTTCTTTTTAGGCAAGAAGCTGAAATTCTCTGAAATTAAGTGTTCTGGAGAACACAGCTGGTTTGTCTTCATCACCAACAAAGTTAGGAAAATTCCCCTTAATTATGTCATTGTTATATACTGGTTACTTCTTAAAGGACATGCCTGAGGCACCATATCATTCATATGAGTTGATAATGCTACCCCTGGATTGTAAATCTCAATTAAATGAAAGAGGTGACAATTTAGCTAATGTCTTTTATAAAAAAGAATAAAATAGCCAGTAGTGAAGGTTGGGTAGAGGTAAACTAACAAACTCATACATTTGCATCTAGAATTTTGTATCTAGTTCTAGCTAGCATTTTGACTGGTTTGGTGTTGTGGCTTTTTAGGTTTTTTTCCTATGAGAGACAAAGGAAAGACTTAATGTAACACCACCAAAAATAAATATCACCAAAAAAAACAAACCACCCTCAGCAAAATGAACTATGTGAACCTCTGGGATTAAACATGTAACTCATTCCACCAGTGTGCTCAGAAAAAAACCTGATGCCAGTGCATCAGCCCACTCCTGCATTTTTTGCTTTCAATCACAGAGGTTTTTTTACCTGAAGAAAAGATCTTATCAGAGATAATGCTTTACAAATAATTTCTATATGGCTCTCACCTCAAAGATAAACTTGGAACTGCCGAAGTTTGTTTTCTGCTTCTGCCAGAAATTATCAGGTTTTATAATCAGGGCTACATGAATCTCAGCAGGAAAGGCTTCTTGAAGGGTTTTTAGGAGAGGCTTGATCAAATCCCATTTGGATCCCCGCATATCGATAATAACAGTGAATCCTCGTTTGCAAACATCTTCACTGCAGGAATAAAAGCAAATCATGATAATTAATATTGTGGACAGCCACACTGAGACTTGGCTTTTGTTGCTGGTGTTTGGTGCTTCAGAGCAAAGCCAGGAATGATTAACATAAAAGATGAAAGATAGTACAGTATAAAGGCTATAGGAAAGTTCATATTAAATTGACTATAATGTAATTTACATGAAATTCAGTTGTCTAGATTACAGTTTAATCTCTAATTTTCCAAACACGTGTAATTCAAATATTCACTAAAAACATACATACTTTCACACAATTGAAAACAGAATCAACTACATCTGTATAGAAGCTCTTTAAGTGTATATACAATGGATTATGCTTGTAACATATTGAACACAACCAAAGTCAACAAGCAGGGTCCTGTGCCTTAGCATTACTGGCCACTTGCAAATTTGGGTGCCTTCATTTTTAGAGGCCCCTTTAAAAACTTTCACTTCCAGAAAAGTGTCATGTCCAGAGAAGTGTCTGGCAATTACTCCCTGACAGGAAGGCCCTTGTGACCCAGCACGTGCACTGATATCATTGGGGCCCTTTTCCCTCACAACTGATCTTCCAAATGCTGCGGGAGCTTTCTCAATTTGCAGTCAGATTTTTCTGCCAGCCCGTGCTCCTCCCTTCTCAGAAGTCCAAGGCATTTATCTGGCCTGGTCACTGGAAATGCATGTGGCCCAACAGCAGACCACTCACTTGCAAACACAGCTCTTCTTTTTGCTCACAAGAAGAGAGGAGAAAGAATAAAAGGACATGTCAATTCAAGTCTGTACAGCTTTCAGCATAGCTTTTCAAGGTACATACTAGTATTTATCCTCAGAAAAAGAGATATGGGTATAATGCAGAAATTGTAGGACTGTTTAGCCTCCACAGAAATATTCCCAGTGCACAAACACACAGGGGGATTTTCACTACACTCTACCTCTTTAACTTCTTAAAACACTCTTTCTGCTAATAAGATCTAGCTCCTACAGATTCAATGGAAAACAACTCTATAAAGCTTACAACTAAGCTTCTGGGCTGGAACAAGGACAAGAATATTCTTCAGAGGAGGCTCACAGGACTAATATATGTTAAGAGAGTTTGCTAACTTGAACGTAGTGCCAGGCAGGAGCAGCCAGAGACAAGAAGCTTGGTCCTCTGCCTTAACATTATTGGCACTTCCAGAGCACACAGAACACAACAGTCAGTGCAAAGAAAAACTGGGGAGACCAGGCACTTTCAAATGCTGTCAGGAGTATAGATATTTTTATTGTCCTTTTACCTACTGCTGAAAGGTCAGACATCTGATCCCTTTATAACTAATGCCAAAAGAAGGCTGTAAAAGAAGCCTTGTTGGAGGTGCTATGGCCTCTTGCCTTTTGGAACGAGAGCCGAGACAAGGAATCAAATCAGAAAGCAATGAATAGAAAGGGGTTTGTGTTTTGTGTTATTTTTCTTGCAAAGCTTCTTAGGATCTTCAGGAACTTCTGCCAAATCACTGATCCCAGTTATACTAACTGACTTTTCCAAGGATTTCCTCAAACACTTGACAAAGATATGCAGGAGCCATACAGACACGTGGAGAGCCCCAGCAGCAGACAAGTTAACAGGTAAGTGCAATCTGTCTTTTCTGATATAAATAAATAAATACACCACCACCATCCATTGCAACCACAGCAAGGCATAGACAATATTAGCTTAATTCCAACTCCACTCACCACTGCCAACCTGCCAACTATCCACATCTGATGTAAAACAATGTTAATACTTATTGATGAACAGCATAAAAACCTGTTTCAGTAAGAGGAACAAGAATGTCCTGAAAGACTGAAGTCTTCTCTTTAAGAACCTGAACTAAAGTCTTAGACACAAAGAGATCCAAAATCCAACCCTCCCCCAGCTGCAGAGCATAGGCAGTGTGATACCTTGACACCCTTGATTATATACCACCATGAATAGAAGTTCAGCCTGCATTGAAACAGATATTCCAGGTGTAACTACGGGCTGGAGTCTGTCTGCTGAAGGTTTACAGCCTCCCCAGGCCTGCGAGATGCAGAGAAGCAGTGGAGGGAGCAGACAATACTGCCCATTCCCATCAGCACATGATGCCTTAAGTGTCTGTGTGTGTGTGTGTGTGTGTGTGTGAAAACGCTCCCCAACACCCCAAAGCCCTACTCTCCGGGTTCTGGAGACTTCACAGCATGTCTGCAGTAGAAGGAGAAAGGGCAACAATCCCCCAGCTTTTTCTGGTGGTCACAGGAGAATGGTCACTGATCCTGAGGACCAGGCTGGGAATGGTTTCTGATTCTTTTCCTGGAATGAGCAGTTATTCACTTACCAGCACTATCCGCAATTCCTGTCATTAGACCAAATTTCCAACCAGCTGAGTACATTTTCAAGTATGAAACTGATAGGAAAAAGGGATGGAAAGGGAGGAAGGGAAGAAGAATAATCATAGAATTCTTATGCTCAAAACACAACAACATGTAACAACTCTTACAGCAATAACACAAAACTCCAAACAATGTTCTTTATTACAAAGATGATTTATCTACTTCATTCATCACACAGGCATGTCACCTCCTGTATGAAATACAAAAGTGCAAAGGTGGGTACCCCTTTTCAATTCAAGTGCAAGAAACATAGAAACGGAAGGTATTTCTCATTTTGAGAAAATCTAACTCTATTTCAAGAATGTTGCCCACACTCTTGCAGAAGTAGTTCTGCTTGCAATTTTTCCTTCAGTGTGAAGAATGGCACTAGCCTGTAACAAGATCTGTCAGTCTGTAGTCTCATGTACACAATTTGATCCACTCAGCACAGTGATAACTACACATTCTTCTGAATTTTTGCAGAAAATTAGCACCTGATTTCTAAACCTGCTTATCAAAAGCTATTATATAACTATGGTTAAATTCTTGCAGGGCAGAAGGCTGCCTGTTTATCATTTCTACTTCCAGTTGCAGAGCTTGCTGTGGAGAGGATGCCTTCAAGAGCTCTAACCCTGCATAAAGAGCCAGATACTAATCAGGTACTAATATCTCAAAGAAAGAAGAGGGAGATAAGGAAATTATTTAGATTGTAACCTCTTCAGGGCAGGGACCATCTGCCCTGCTGTGTTTGTTTAAGGAGCCTGCCTTGCTGGAGGTCTCCAGCTACCTATATTCATACTGCTGTCTTCAGCTGTCTGGAATAAATTCCAATAAATTACTTTTCAGGAAACCATAAATGAGAAGCCAGAGAATTAAAAATAATGAGTAATAATGGTCTGCAAAACCAAAACTGAACACGGATGTGAAAGCACAAAAGGCTTACATAATTGTGGGGACACCTCACAAGCAATTTATTTTAAAAAAGACTAAAAAACTCCAAAATTCAAGTTGCAATACCCAAATATTTCCAGCTTTTGATAAGGTCCTAAAAAAGTTGGCCTAGACATAATGAAGCTCTGATAAAGTCTGGTGGGGCAATCTGGGACAATCTGTCATCTCTGACAGTCAGTCATTTTTCTTCAGTTACCTCAGCATGGATTGAGGAAATGACCCAAGGTTCCTTTTGAATAGTCCAGCCATGCTTATTAACTTTATTGTTTAAAAGCAACAGCTCAAACTCTTCCCAATTTAGCAATTGATCGGGAAAAGCATCAGTAGCAATCAAGCTTCCTCCACATTTTCCAAGCAAGACATTCCTGGCTCCCCAGATGATTCATCAATACACATATCTATTACACACAAGTAACCACTTTAGTATGGCAATTAATGTTGATTGTGGTGCTTAATTTTTTCCGGTATTGATATTTGACCAGAAACTGGAAAAAACACTCAAATCAAGGTATTTGGACAATCCATCAGCCTTTTGGCTGTGCTCATCTGGACTAGATTTGCAACGGTGAGCAGAAATTATTTGATAGTTGATAAGTCATTTCAGTTGCTTCACTGCTTTTAAGCAAAGACCAGTTTCTAAGTCTAATAAAAATACCCCAAAATATTTGTGAAAATAATACTTATGATCTCAATTTAAATTAAAAAAAAAAGTAGGCATAAAATTGAAACTCAGAAGCAGATGTGATAATTTTGTAAAAAATAAATGCTCCTATTTTTGTTTCTAGGGTACTTTCATAAGGTTATTTTCTCAAATTTCCTCTTTAATTCAGGCACATTCTAAATTGTATTTTCTTTGGCAAGAGCTAGCTTTCTGGGTACCAAATGAATTTAAGGACTTCATGCTTTCTGATTAATCTTTCAGATACCTATTGATTATGTGTATTTTTCACCCTTACAGTTTGGCCAAAGCTTCTGGCATTTTGAAGCTTCAGCACTTGATTAGCTGAAATAATGTAATATCTCCAGTCCCATTTTGCAGTCATGAGTTAATGATGAAGCAGCACATTTAGCATTCCTGTTGGACCACTAAAGGCCCAGATCTCACATGTCCAGCATCTCATTCTAAATATGATTTGTTAACGGGGAGAGCAAGATCTCTTTTAAGGCGGGTCAGCATAACCTTGTCAGGAGACACTGTCAGAATAACAAGTAGCTCTTCAGGCATCAATACATCTCTGCAAAATCTGCAGGAAATTAATTATTTTTGAGATCACCGTTCCTTTGATAAATGTGGCTGTTGTCAGCTAATTGGTTCACAAGCTGAGGGTGGAAAAGGGGGAGGAAGAGGAGAAAAACAGGTATGTGAGAGCCTCCAAGCACAAACTGTTATCCCAAAGGCCTCATTTCATATGAGACCTTACTAACTCCACTGCCTAGCTTCTGTATCAAAATGCACCAAGGACCACTTCAGTAATTCATGTGTTAATATTTCTGATGAATTGCAATTTTTTATTCCTTGTGTGTGTGGTTTATTTACTCAGCTTGAAAATAAAACTAGACAGAGATGTTTATAATCAGCATCACTCACAGACTTTCATACTTGGGTTTCACATCAGCATGTTGAGCCTGAAGTTCACCTTGTCAATAGAAACAGTCAGTACCTATATTCATAATACACTTTCCAGTACCTTTAGAGGACCAGATAAAGCACTTTTTAGTAGACCTGTTTAGTAGACCTGTAGGTGGACAACCTTCATCCTAGATTTTCCTTCTTACATTTTTGAACTTGGTTTCATAATGCTTTTTTGCAATTAGAGGAGAGACTGCCACCAAGACCTCACTTCCAGTTAATCCTTCCTTTCTTACTGTGACCTAAATTTGTTTAATGTCTTTCAGCACTTAAAAGGAATCACTCATTCTCACTTTTATTTTTTAAAAAGAGAAATAAAGAAAGAAATCAAAGCCAGTTTCACAGTGGCTGCAGCTGGACATAAAGCAGTGATCTAGAGAAATTTCAGTGACATGTTGTAAAAAGACTCGGAGGCAGTGAGGTCCAGGCAGAGACAAACCTCCTGTCTCTGGTTTCCAGTCACTGCTCTTAGGGGACATGAGGTGTGTCTGTGAATGGCACAAGAATGCAGATGTGTGGGCTGCACAACATGCACATTCAACCCCTGCCTCTGGCCCCAAGTCAACAGGAAGGGAGCAGAAAGGCAGAAAAAACCCAAATACTTCAGCAGAAGCTAACTGGTACCAGATGGGTTCTCCTGCTATTCTCAGGCAAGTAACTCCTTTTGGTATTTGATTTTTACTTCTAAGAAAAATGTCTCTGAACTCAAAGCAATTCTGTTGCAAAATGATGTAAGCTAGGAAGAACAGACACCAGGTAGGTGTAAGAAAACCTTTCTCCCAAATGTAACCATGATCTCATGAGCTCCTGGGAGTTGTTCTGAGAGGTGCAGGTCCCACTGGTATCTCTGTCAGGATTCAGCAGGGTTGTGCTGTGCTCTCTTCCACCCAGGTAAAAATCTGCACTGCTACAGCCCAGACCAGAATTGGGACACAAAGCTCTTCAAGCATTCAGCCTCCTATTTAATTGAGCAAATAAACACTATTTGAGAAGCTTCCTGTCTTCGTTCAACTAGCAAAGATATAAAACACAGCTGTGTCCAAAAAATGCATGATCACAGATGTTAAAGCCAAATCTGGAGGACAAATACTATAATTTTTCACATTCCTTTTAAGTTTCTGCTGGTAAAAGATGCCTTCATCTAAACCCATTTACCCTCTTCCCCTTTTGTTGCTGCACGTCTACTATATTTGGATCAATATCTGGCAGGTCTTCCTTGAAACAGCTGCTGAGATAAATATGAAATTAATCAGGGCTTTGTTTTTGTTGAAGCAGGGCTACATTTAAAGATTTGTTACTACAACAAAGAAATATTTGAACAGTAAGTACCATTCAACTCTCTCTTGAGCATTTAAAGTCTTGTATTTGAGATGATTTAGCAGAAACGAGACAAAAATGCTTTACCAAATGAAAATTATATGTTCTTGACATTTGCTGTAAGAAATAAATATTAGGGTTGTGTTGAAATATAAACACACCATTCTAGAAAAAGTTTGGATGAGCAGAGGCTATTGGAAGTAATTTTGAAGATTCAAAAATCTATTGGATTCCAGAGGAGAAATAAATATATATTATGTGCTTAGCACAGCCAAACTACTAAGATGCAGAAAATAAATGTTTCTTTCTTCCTGCACTATGAGTTTTTTTTCCCAGCTCAAGCAAGGAGACCATGAAGGCCATTTCACATGCAGTCACTAGGAAGTTTAGTCTATGGTCAGCACTGCCAGATTTTCACACGAGCAAAGGGATACTTCATCTGGGCAATGAGTGCTTGGGCTCTTAGACATGGCATCCTGATTTATCAGTTCATGACATCAGTGACTTAACAAGTGAGTGAAAGGAGCAGGCAGGACAGCCCCAGGAATTCCAGTCAGAGCCATAAAACACAGTCACCCCAGAGTGGAAAGCCTCCAGATTGCAAATGCATCCATTTCCTTGAAATGCGTTGTGGGAAGCAGAGAAATCCACAGGGGAAAGACCTTTTATAGCATAAAGGAGCCTGCAAACATGTTCAGCTCATGCAAAGAATGATTAATGTAGGTCTAGACAGTCAACAGCAGCACCTGGTAAAATCCAGTAATGTCCACAGGCAGACACCATGCCAAATTCCTTCCTGATGCAGGCAGGTATAACCACTCTGGGACTCGCACATTTGATCCAGGGCTCCACTGAGCTCATCGATGACGAGAGGGAAAAAAACCTCTTCAAAGACAGAAAAATCACTTTTTCTACACAGTACTGACATCTCTTGCAGTAAGCACTCATCAGTTCCCATACCCTGCTCCTAGCAGTGCAGGAGAGCAACGCACACCCATTTACAGAAGAACTGTAATTAAAATAAGGAATTAGGGAGAGAAGATGAGATGTTACTCATCAATTCAAAGTAGGATATTTCATGATGAGTGCAGGTTCTCATGAAAGTATTACCAACTTTAAAACTGAAAAAAGGCTTTTATAACAGCAAAATATTCTGTTTTACCTTTTCAGATTATTTTTTTCCAGTTTGTTCCTTTTTTTGATCAGTCTACTCAAAAAAAAAAGAGGACAAAAACCTAGAATTTATCAGAATATTTTGACTGACATAGCATTTTAGAGGTATGTTTGTAGGAAATTTCTAAATATTTTGGATTTTTCCTCAGTTAAAAATTCACACCTCAAAATAGCAGATTCTTCCACAACTAAGTATCTTAGCTTCTGCCCATTTGCAGAGTTCAGCATGAGATTTGCTTTGCACTTTATGTCTTCTGAGCAAAAACGGTATAACTATTCCTTAATACCTACAGGATTTTGGCCATAATCCACACACATAAGGGCAAACAGTGGATTTCAGTGCATCTGTTAGGAGGGAAGGTAGAGTGCTCCAACCCAGAAACACTCCAGGGTCCCTGCCATGGATCTGTTTTGATCCTATATGAGAATTTCTGTTCTCTTTAGAACTGCATAATTAAAAAGCTGATGCCTCCTTTTTCCCCAGGTTGGACAATGAGGACTGACCACGACTAAAAAATGAGTGGTACTTTTTTTTTTTTTTTTTTTTTTTTTTTTTCCCC